>CAOJBK012631370.1:0-15718 GCA_948294925.1 Codiaeum variegatum | reverse complement strand
GGTATGGCTCTACTTGCCGACTCTTTTTCCTGAAATTTGGCATTTATATCTTCAAAAAATCAAGCAAATTGAATAGTTAGAGTTTGAATCATGATATAAAATTAATTTTGCCATTATTTTTAAATATCAAAATAACATTATTACAACATGATTACTTTGTATGATAAGAGCATATTTATATAATATGATTAAATTAAAAAAAGTTATTAAATTAGATATGATATTCACTTGATTTTTTTTATTTAATTTAAGTATAAATTTTGCATCATCAACTCGTATTAATAAGTATTAAAAGTACAACATTTATTAAGGATACAATAATTTTTTAAAATAATATTAAATTTTTAAGAGGTACCATTTCAAAAAATTAAAATATTTTTGCCTTTATTTAATATTTTTTTTACATGTAAAATAATTAAACTACCAATATACCCATAAAAATTTTCAAAATTTTAGGGAGTCATCCTCTCTCTCTGTCCCTGTCTGTATCTTATATTTATCTCATTTGTATCACATATTAAAATATTAAGTCAAATTCTATTTTAAGTTGTAGAGTATGTATTTTTTATATAAAGATATGCACGCCAAAATCCAGCCAACTACTTGGATTCAAGTTTAGCAAATAATTTGCCAACTTCACCAGCCACCATGGATCTTAGTTTGTGTAGAAAAAAAGAAATTAGAAATTTTGTGTTTGGACTAGATGTCACTTTTGTTTTTTACAAAATAATTTTATTTTTATTATAATTTTATATTTGGTGGCTAAATTTGCAAGGTATTGTGACACCACCCTAACATTATAAATGAATTTAAAATTAAAATTTTATGTGGGATGTTTATAATAAATTGTTCTAAAATTAATGAGTTTTGGAAAATTTTTTATTATTCCATATCTCTCTTTATTTCTAAATATCTTTCACTTTTGTTTTCCTAAACTAAATTTTAACTGTTAAATTTTTTCAATAATACACACACTATTAAATTTTTTTTATGAATATATAAATGGAAGAAATAGAGTAGTAGCAATTATTTTTTTGATGACCTTAGAAGATGCCACAATAAAATGTCATTATTAACATTTGATTTAGATTTTTTTTAAAAAAAAAAACTAAATTGCCTTAGAATTTAAAATTTTCTAGCCATATTTGTATTAAATCATTATAGTACTACCTCTGATTCTAAATAATTTTCGCTTTCATCGTTTGAGCTTGAACTTTAACTATAAATTTACTTGAACTTTAACTATAAATTTGTACACTTAACTATAAAGTATTAACATTCACAGTTAGGGTTTAGAATTTTAGTATTTAGGATTTAAGGATTTAGGGATTTAAATAGTCTGGATACTAGGATTCATGTTTAAACTCTTTTGTTAGATTGATAATGATGACAATCTAGAATAAAGCTGAAGAAAAAATGCTACGCAATATATTCTAAAACAAATATCAACCATATGTCAGAGACCAAATCCGATTGCACTTGAATAGGTGTACTGGGAAATATATCTTACATTGAAAATGATCATATTTGTAAATTGCTTATAAGAAAGTGAGTATTAGACTTACCACAATCTAAGCAACACTTACTTAATTATAAGTCTACCTGAGTATGAGCCAATAAATTTTAATAAGAATTATATGGATCCATCTATAAAATTTCTTCACATTAATATTGAAAATAAATATGGTGATGATGAAATATTTGAGGATAATATAAACCCTGATATTGAGAGAGACATTAGAAGGATATCAAGAAATTCAACTGAGACTAATCTAGACCCTAATATGATTTTTTCGTAAAACATTACTTTATGAAAAGGATACAATATCACCTAAAAAAGAAAAATATCATAATTACAAAATTTTATTTTTTTTGTGAAAAAGTACTATCTTTATATATTTTTTTTGCAAATTAAACTATCTTTTTGAAATTCGTCTTTATTACAAATAAACCAAATTCAATTTATGTAAAATAATTATTTATGAAAAAAAGTTATTAGTTTTTACGAAAAAATTACAATTTATTTTATATTTTTTCATAAATGAAACATTTTTTTACAATTTATATTCGATGTGAAAATTTTTTTAATTTTGTGAAAATATCACTTTGTTTTGTGCAAAACACATATTTACAAAAAAAAGTTGATATATCGTTGAAAATAATAATTTTGTAATTGTGAAAAAAATATATAATTTTTTGCATACAATTACAATTTTTTTTTATATTTTTTCATAAATTAAATAATTTTTTCAGGTCATCATTATTTTGAAAAATATTTCAATTTTACAAAAAAAATCCTTGTTTTTGGTACAAAACACATATTTAGGAAACATCATGTATTGAAGAAAAATTTTAAAAAAATTATATTGGAGAAAAAATTAATTTTTTGTAAAAAAAATTAAAAACATATGTATGGCGAATAAAGCTATTTTTTGGTGAAACTTTTAAGTGTACAAATTTACAATTTTACTTTATATCATACTAGTATTTTTTATATAATGATTATTAGGTAATTTGTTATTGTAAATTAATATAATTTATTTTTTAAAATATTTTAATTTCATTAATTATATTTTTATTAGTTATTTAAAATAAAATATGATTATTTTGTGATGAAAGTGAACCCAATCAACAAAGTGAAATTTTTGAAAAAATAGGTTATCTTGCTTGAGAGTTGTGCATAATGGACCTGCACATAGAAAACATGGTCAAGAGAAGAGGCTTGTTGCCTGACAATGACCCTCCGATGCTTAAGTCAGCTTAAGAGTTCAGCATTGAGTGCTCTATGATTTTGTGAACCAGGAGAGCTGTGGAGGATAACGCTAAGAGTATCCAGATGAAGGAAAGAGAAGATCCATTTATCAGTTAGCGTGTAGGCCTTTTATAGGCCTCTGTTGTATAGATGATCAGATGATCAGACGGTCCATAAACTTTCCTAGTGACAAAGATTATCATTGGATGATGTTATTTGTCTATTAATAGTGTGACACTTGTTAGTTGGCTCAAAAAGTGAAATATCCTTTATTACCAGTGCCAAAAAGTTATTTTTTTTTTCTGATTTTGAAATGCTTGGATAGCACATCTCCGATATAAGCGTGTTGTGACAAGATGGTGTACCGTATCTCTGTACCATAGTAGTTAGGTTTATTTATCCTATTATTATCTAAGTATCTCTTGGTCTGTAAATCCCAATTATGATCCATATAGATAGAGGGGTCCGGTCATAAACTGGACCGTTCAGAAGGCTATTACTTCTTAGGACGTCTATCGTCTAGCCTCCTCATTCGCATTTGGATCGCTTATTAGGCTTGGATTCTTTCTTGAGGAAGCTCCATGTGGGTTTAAGTCTATGATACGCATTGTGGGGCCCTAACACTTTGTTTAAAAGAAAATAACGCAAGTAAATTCCAACAAATAATAGTACAAGTTACCTTGAACTTCATCCAAACGGATATAAATTTCTTTGTTGCCATGGATTGAGTATGGAAAGACTTTCATATTTCATATTTTATAGTTCTAATTACGATTGCATGATAGACGACAGAGTAACTTATTAATATTTTGACCCAATATTAAATGGATAAAAGACTTTTTTGGAATCTTTTGGCGCAATTTGTCAGGGAAATATTGGATTTACGCAAAATTATATTCTTAATTTATAATACTCATTCTTTGACATTTTAAACACAAATGTTTTCATATTATTTTCTCCCAAAACATTGAGGCTCATTCCTTCTATAAATACATTGCTTTTTCCACACACAGCTAATCATCTCTAAATTAATTCATAAATAATGGGGGTTCTAACTTTTGAAAAAGAGATTGCTAGTGCAATCCCTCCGGCCAAGATGTTCAAGGTCTTTGTAGTTGAAAATCACATCTATGCACCTAAAATTCTTCCCCAGTTCATAAAGAATGTTCAGTTCATTGAAGGAGATGGAGGGGCTGGAAGCATTAAAAAAATTAGTTTTGCAGATGGTCAGTTACTGTTATTTCAATCTATATTTATTTACTTTTTTTATATTTATTTTACAAATTTTCAATTAGATCGAATTTAAAATGAGATTAAATTTAAATGCTCAATGAAGCATGAATTAAGATATGATTTTTAATTTTTCATAGCGGAACTTAACTATGCCATATGCATGTCATAGATTAAAGACAGTTCAGGTTTAGGCCGCTTCCGACTTTGTTTTTCAAAAGCTTAAGTTTAAATTAATTTTTGTTAAATAAAATTATTTTTACTCATTAAAACTGATTTTTATCGATTAAAACTGATTTTTACTGAATTTATTTTTGTTAAACTGATTTTTACTGATTAAAACTGATTTTTACTAATTATAATTTATTTTAAGGCTTTTTTTACCTACTTTTACTGATTTTTACTGATTAAAACTTATTTTTACTAAATGTATGTTTACTGATTAAAACTAATATTTATTTATTAAAATTATTTTTGATTGATTAAAATTAATTTTTACTAATTTACTTATTTTTTTAAGTTGAAGAGAACAAGATCTTGGTGCTTTTGAGCTTTGATAAGCCCAACCACATTTAAGAATATGTAATATTTAAAGCAAACTTTTGGGGAAAAAAAATTAAAACAAAAATAAGTAAAAAAAAAAAATCATTTTTACAGTAGAAATTTAAAAATTTTAAAACTAATGATATACTCAATGTGATGTATGAACTTTGATTATATATAAATGTTAAAAATAAGATATTACAATTAATAGAGATAATATAAATTGTTAAAGTGTAGTATTTTTCCTTTTAATTTTTTTTTCTAAAAATATATAACTATTAGTAGGATTTATAAGAATATTAGGCAAAAAAAGTAAAAAATTAATAAAACTTTAAAATGATTTTTAGGATTTTTTTTAAATATTTTTTTTTTGAAAAATCAATTTGAATCATATAAAATGTCTTTTTAAGCAAAGTCAATATACAACCCATATGAATCTCCAATAACTAAAATCTGATTAAAATTATTTTTTAAAACTCATACTTTATGTAAACGCTAACCCATAAGTCTAAACTAAAAGTTTTAAAACTCAGTAAGTATCCAGCTAAAAAATATAAAAATTATTTAGTTCTATAAAAAGGAGGATTGACCTAACGCTTTAACTTTTAATTTTTTTTTCTAATTTTCTCTAATGAATCCTAGAAATAGAGAATGTTATCTATTTTTTGAAATCAACTTAAAATTATTCTTTTGAGATAAGATGTAAATAACTAAAGTTCTTATTATATTATGTCTTTTTAAAGTAAAATAATTTTTATGATTGTCATAATTTTATTATAATTTGATGAATAATATAGGTTTGTACATGCCACTTTATCTTATTCAACCATCTATAATCATATATGATAATTTAATTATGTTTAATTCACATGTTAAACATAAATTATGTAACGTTATAGGCTTATCTATGCACCTTTTTGTTTTGATTAATTTTATGATATTAAAATCTAAAAATGCATTGCATAAATTGTATATGTGTAGGAACTTATGATTACTATACATTGATAAAACTTATACGTCCGCACATGCAATAGATATATTAAATGACAAAAAAAATCATGATCAAATTTAGTGATCATTAAGAAAAATAAAAATATTAATGCATTGCACTTAAATTTATACATTTACAATATCAAAGGAGGAAAATTAATCAACGAATTTGTGACACATGTACTTAAATTCTTACATTTTCAAATATAATGAAGACATTAATAGATATAAAAAAATATATGTAATAAATTAATTATGTGTCACATGTGGAAGATTATTTTCTTTTTAAAAATTAATTTTATTGTATGTGTCTCATATATGTTGTAAAAAAAAGATATTTAAAAAAACGTACAAAGTGTAATTTTTCCAAAATTTTGTGTAGTTGAGTTTATCTACCATATTTCCAAGCTCGCCAAAAATAGTCAAATTTTAAATCTTGAGCTCAAGTGTATTCAAGGGAAAAAATATACATGGAAAGATTTTTTTGGAGTTTTTGGGCGGATTTGGTCATGTCTATTAAATTGCATGAAATATTTTATAAAACTTTATTTTGCTAAGGAAAAAGACACCAAATATTATTGTTTTGAATCGGTCTACTAATGTAAACAAGTATATTTTTAATAAAACAATAGTTGGACATGCAGGAGTGGGTATTAAATATTTAAAGCATAAGATAGAAGTTATAGATGGAGCCAATTTGAAGTATAATTTCACAGCAATTGGAGGTGAACCATGGTCCGAGACACTTGAAAAAGTTACTTACGAGGTTCAGATACTGCCTTCTCGTGATGGTGGATCCATTACTAAGATGATCAGTAAGTACTATCCAAAGGGTGATGCAGAGCTTGATTTAGCTACTGTTAACCAAGGCGAAGAAGGTGATGCTGGGCTTTTTAAGGCCACTGAAGCATATTATTTAGCAAACCCTAATGCCTTCTAATATTATATTAAGCTTTATTTAGTTTTCTTGTGTGTGTTATCGTTTGAATATTGTGATTGATTAAGTATTGTTCATATTTGATGTTTTTTCTTTAAACTCATTTGTGGGTTGGATTACAAGTTTCAAAGAAAATTCAGATTTTATTAAAATTAAACATTTTTCAAAGTCAAATCTGATCCACGAATGAGTCAATCAGGACACGATCATGTAACCAGGCTTGTATTGTGTTTGCTATTTATGTACTACACTTTTCTTTTCTATGTGAAACATAAATGATGGTTTTCTTGATTTTTATGTTTAATTATTCTAAATGTTAAGAATCTTGAAATTCAAACAACTTATTTTATTTCTGTTTGAACTCTAACTCCAACTCAAATTAAACTAATATATTTATATTTCATATTTTAAGGAGAAAGTCAGGATTGCACACAAAAGAATTGACAATGCTAATTAGTTTATTAATTCTTTTAGCAAATTTAGTCACGAAAGCTCAAAATTCCAACAAGTTCATAGTATAAGAGAGTTAAGCCATACGAGTACAATATCAAAATTCCTATTTACATGACAATCCAGATCCACTAGTCTATTTGTATCAAATCACACATGCCTACAATACAAAGAAAAGGATGAAAATACTCCTTGTTCCATATTTTGTAAAGTTCTTCCTTCACTATCAACGAGACTGCCCGAGATGAGAGATGGAATACTAAGCGGAACCTTTTCAGACCAATACGACACTTTTCTAATTTTAGATGGTGTTACAGCATCAAACCGCATTATACCAAAGTAGACCAATTTTGCTTCCCAAAATGTTTTTTCAGTAGCTCTAAGTGCTCTATTATTAATCCAAATCTTTAGAGTATAATAGAGACTATTAGACCTTGAACGGAGTAACCAGACTAACCTTATCCCAAAAGTACCATTTTCACAATTTTTAAAATCCCAGTGACCCTGGAAAATTACCCAAAACATCCAAAAATGTTGCATGAAAAAGGGACTAGAATGCTAACACATAGTACAAAAAGTTGATCAAGCATCTATAACAATCTAGGTTTACTAACCCTTAATTAGATTGTTTAGTTGAGCAATGATGATTTGGATTATTCTTTGATTGTTAAATGAGCCATTGCTTAACCTAACTTGGATATTGTTGTGTTAATTTTGTACAAATGTAAAATTGTTATGAGATAAGTGTTTTATGGAATTTAATTAAATTGATTTTGGTTAATCAAATTTTAAAATCAAGTTTGGATCAAGATATGGCCCGGTTCATCTTATAAACACCCCCTTATTCATCTTATAAATGTTAGAAAAATAGACGAAAACAAACAGTAGAGGCATAAATAAAATAATAAGAATGGAAAAATCAGAGTTGTGTCGTAGAATAGTCACTGTCTTGAAAGCGAAATCCATCAAAACCGAGGTACAATTTCTAGAGTCATTTTGCTCCACAAGGTTAACAAAACTAGTTTATAGATATGTGCACTCGTGAATAGAAGCTTGCAATCTCATAGAAAATATTTCTCGGAATTGGGATACAAAAAACACAATCCAAAAATCAAGGGATGGTGCCTGAATAGGCAAACAACGTCACACATGGTTGTGGTATTTGGGTTATGTCTCTCTGCCTATAAAAAGTCCAATAAAAGACTTCAATCTAAGAGCCTTAGCTTTTGTTTATATAAACCACAAAACAACTTACTAATTTTCTAATATGGGATAAGTGTAAAAAGTAAAAGCTAGTGAAAACCAAGTGAAGGAGCAAGCAATTACCAACAATCCCCTCACTAATGGCTACACTGAAAAGAAAATTTTTCTATGCAAAAGAAGGACTATGGATATACTAGACTACCAATGTTTGGTGATTGAATTTACGCATAGAAAGGTGAGGCAACAACGTAATCCATGCAATGAATTACTGTTGAGCTTCACAAACTTGGGTTAAGACCCTCATAACAGGTATTGAATCCTTAAATTTTAAACAATTAACACTTTTGATGGCCATGCACACACCTTGGGTGCTCATGAGTGCAAGATAGCCCTAGTCTTCCATAGAAGGCGGTCCACCTGCACACTCAAGTAGGTGGTATTTCTAATCCATCTCATTACGATCATTAGTAACCATTAAGAACTAAAAAGTTCAGAGGTATCCATCAAGTCCACCACAATGGACCATCACAAAAGTCTATGGAACCTTTTATAAATCAACGGTGAAATCATCATGTCCTTCTCAATAAGACCACCCACTTGTCAAGCTATGAATTCATTTAAGGTAAAGCACTTATCCACGATATGGAAATGGCGACAAGAGTGCATAACAAGAATTTATATATCTTTGTTTGACCTTTTAAAAAGGTATCCACCAGCTTACCTCAATTTAAGGGTGTTAGCCCCATTCTCTTAGACGACTCCAATACCATTTTCATTGTTATTCTTTGGTTAGAGGATTGGCTAAGTTCCTCATAGACCTTACATATTCCAAGGAAATTACTCCATTTTTCAGAACTTGATTAACCGTACTGGGCCTAATATGTATGTGTCTCCTATTTCCATTGTATACATTATTTTCGCAATCCCAATGGCAGCTTGCGAGTCACAATGGACACTGGTACAAAAGGTTTCCCCTATAATGGTATGTCAACCAATAGATTTCTCAATCATTCTGCTTCTTAACCTACCAACTCAAGAGTAATAAAATTATATTCCATGGTGGATCTTGCTATACTTGTATGTTTAACATACTTCCATGATATAACACCTCCACCTAAATTAAAAAACATAACCACTAGAAGAGCTTACTCCATCATTATCAGTAATCCAGTTTGTATCATAATATCCTTTGAAAACAACAAAAAATTTATTAAAGTGCAAGCACCAATTCATAGTGTCTTTAAGATATTTAAGTAAACGATGAAGAGCATTCCAATATTTTCATTACTAGGATTATGTATGTAACGACACAATTTGCTCACAACATATGCGATGTCTGGTCTAGTGTAATTCATGATAAAGATAACACTCCCTATGGTTTTACCTTAGTCTGCTTGAGAAACACCATCATTCTTATTTTTCTTAAGAGTTATACTAGGATCATAAAGAGTTCTCTCAAGCATAACATCAAAGGAGTTAAATTTCCTTAACAGTTTCTCGATATAATGGGATTGCCTTAGAGAAAAACCATTTTCAATTTTCTTTAATTTAATATTAAGTATTACATCGGCTTCCCCTAAGTCTTTCATGTCAAATTTAGAACAAAGGAAACTTTTGGTTTCATTCATCACATTCATGCTTGTGCTAAAAATTAACATATCATCCACATTGAGGCATATAATAACATAATCAAAACCATATTTCTTTGAATAAACACAAGAATCAGATGCATTCACAATAAAATCATTACTAAATCATGATTAAATTTTTCACACCATTGCTTAGGAGCTTATTTTAGGCCATATAGGGACCTTTTGAGTTTACTCACCTAGTTCTCCAAACTAAGATTCACATAGCCTTTAGGTTGTTCCATATATATCCTATTCAAGATCGCCATTTAGAAAAATTATTTTTACATCCATTTGACGCACAAATAAATCATAAATAACAGCAAGTCAACCAAGTCCCATCTACGATTTGTCATAATAGAATCAAGTTCATTTTTAATGGCCCCTTTTCAAAAGCTAGCTTCTATAGAAGTGATAGCTTCATCAAATGTTTTTGGGTCTTCTTCAATTAAAAATGCAAAAACAAAAACACCATGCAAATCATAATTTTCAGTTAAGAATGTAGTTATAAAATCATGACTAAAATCAATTTCTATTTTATGTCTTTTGCTTCTTATAGGTGCATTGATCAAATCAATTAAAACAGTAGATGCAGGAACAAAAATAATATTATCACAAATTGATTTATAACATGCCAATGATGGTTTAGTAACATCATACTTATTTTTCTTTAAAGGAAAGATATTCTCAAAAAATTCAGCATTTTCAGATTCAGAAATTGAGTTATCACTTAACAGCATGAATTTATATACAACACTATTTTGAGCACAACCAATAAATAAATCAAAAATCTTAAGCCAAACATTAGATTTTCTAAAATCAAGTAGGCCATCATTGGCTAAGAACCCCTGCACTCTCAAGTATTTTAAGGTTGGCGCAAAACCTTTCCATAATTCAAAGGAGTTTTCTCTAGTCTTTTATGGGGGAACTCTATTCAAAATATAACACATTAAAAAAAAGAAGGTATTTTCCCCCACATCTGATTAGACATAGAAAAACTCAATAGGATAGCATTCATTATACTCTTAAGTGTTCTTTTTTTTTCTCTCAGCTATGTTATTCTGTTAGGGTGTGTAAAGGTCACTCCATTCATGAATAATTCAATTTTTCTCACTAAAATCCTTAAGAATGGTAGCGTTCTACTCACCTCTCCTATCTAACCTAAGTCTCTTTATTTCTTTATCTAACTAATTTTCAACTTCTACCTTATATTTCAAAAATATGCCTTCAGGCTCATCTTTAGAATAAAGAAGGTAAATTAAGGTATATCTAGAAAAGTCATCAATTAAGGATATATAATACTGTTTGCCTCCTCTACTAATAGTATTCTTAAATTTTGTCAAATCTATATGGATTAATTCTAAAAGTTTAGTACTTTTGTATGCCACTGAATGGAAAGGTTTCTTAGCAAACTTTGCTTCAACACAAATAGTGCATTTGGAAGCATTATCAGAATTTACAGTATTTATCAGATGCATATTTTTTAATCTTTTTATAAAAGCAAAATTCACATGACCTAATGTAGCTTGCCAAAGATTAACAGATTCAAAAATATAAGCAGAAACAACATAGGTACTTTCATTTAAACCAATAACAAAAGCAAAGACAATGTTCAATACAAACAAACCATCATACAAATAACCCTTCCCCATAAAATCCCAGTTTTAGTGATTATAACCTTATCAGCTTCAAAAATAATTTTAAGTCCATCCTTATTGAGAAAGCTATTGGAAATTAAATTCCTACACATACATGAGACATATAATGCATTATGCAAGGCTAAAGTTTTTCTAAAAGCAAGTTTCAGTAAGATTTTCCTTTACCAAGCACTCCAGCGGTTATAGAGTCTCCTATAAAGACACAATATCCATCAGTAGCTTCCTTAAGTTTGTGGAAGAGTTCTTTTTTGCACATAGATATCTTGAAGCTCCAAAATCAAGCACCTAATATGTTTTGTTTTCCACCATGTTTGCCTCCACAAATACAGTAGCTATGATTTCCTTTCAGCAAAATTAGCTTGTGGAGAAGGTTGTGCAACGTGCTTTTGTCCTTGATTTTGCTGCCCTTGTCGTTGATAACATTTGTTCCTAGGTTTGCCACAAACAAAATAGGTGACTTTTTTCTGGATTTTTCCATCTCCTTTATTAACATTGAATTTCTTGATTCTTGAGCTATTTGGGGCTTTAATCCAGCAATAAGTTATTGGTTACAATTTCACCAAGTATGGAAATAACTTTGCAAGAGTTTTAGAAATGTGAATAATCCTTTTCCATTAACCTATGTTGCCTACCAAGCCTATAACATTTAGGAGTGCAATCAGTAATAAAATGTTTGCTATTGAGTTAATTGAATGTTCAAATTCTCATGGATGCGTAACGTTATGGAAATTGCAGGGAATGGCGAAGCAGTATCAGTTTGGACTAATCGCCTAAGTGGCTAGCATAAGATTAACTCGAATGCTGCTATGGATGAAAGGCGAAAAGAGACTGCAATTGTTTCTATATGTCGCAATCATCTGGGAGAGTTACCATTTGCACAAAATGAAATTAGAGAGTTACCATTTGCACAAAATGAAATTATCAAGTGTGACAATCGCTCTTTGGTGAAGCGCAGGACATGTTACTAGCTGTCATAATGGCACGCCAACTTCAATTACATAGAATTATTTTAGACTAACATCGTGAAGCTAATTTCCATCTTGAGGATTTCAGATTTCGCTAGAATTGATATACTATAGCTTTAAACATCATATTTTTATGTTCTTTATTTGTTGAATAGAGAGGCTAAAATGTACAGATTCTTAGGTGGTCCCTGGACCATGTAGTGGCATGGTCCGGGTTCGAATATATATATTCCACACTTATTTATTAAAGAAGAATTTAACCTAATGGTTTAAGCACAAGTTGAACACACTTCATATCTTAGGTTCTATTCTGAGTGCATACATGTTTTTTTTTCCTTTTTTCAAGTTATTTTTTTTTCCCTACAAATAGAGACTTTTTTTTCTTAATATATATTATTTTTATTTTTTATGAAATTTAGTTTATTTTTATTCAAATATCTCATTTTTATATTTTAAATTTTATAGTTAATTTAATAATTGTATAATTATAAAAGTATTACGGACGGATTTTATTTTAATATATTAATTTATAAAATTATTTCAAATTTATTTTATTCATCAATTATAACATAAATATTCACCATTTATTTATTAACATTCATCATTAAATAATGAAATATTCAGTTTTTTTTATTTGAAATACTTTTTTTTATAACTTTTAGTGAATTTGGTAATATTTCATCAATTTAGTAATATTTTAATAATTCAAAAATAAATAATGAATTTCATTTTAATGGATTAATTTATCAATTATTTCAATTTTATTTTATTCATCAAAAATAATAATATATTCATCACATATTACATTAATATTTAGTATCCAATGATAAAATATTCATTCAACTTTTTTATTTAAATAAGTGTTCTTTTTATTTTTTTTTTATAACTTTATATTGAATTTAATAATACAATCATTAAAATATTAAAATAATTAAAATGTTATTAAAAAATCATTAAAATATTAAAAATAAATTATATTTATTGATTTAATTCATAAAATTAAGTCAATTTTATTTTATTCATCAACTATAAAAAAAAATATTCATCACATATTACACTAATATTCAACATCTAATAATGAAATATTCATGAATTTTTTAATATTTTCATAAATTTATAGTGAATTAATATAAATTTAATTATTAACCCACTAATAATGATAATAAGCTTTATTTTAATAAATTAATTCATAAAGTTATTTTAATTTTATATTATTCATCAAATATAAAATTAATATTTATAACTCATCTCACTAATATTCAATATAAAATGATAAAATATACAATTATTTTTTATTTAAATAACTGGTTATTTTTATATTTTATATTTTAATGAATTTATTAATGATATAATTATCATACGATCGTCTACTAATATTCATTATATTATTTTAATGCATTAAAATTCTATATAATTGATAATATAATTAATAATGTAAAGTTTTTAAATAATAAATTTTATTTTTTAAAAAAAATTAAGTTTTTTTAAAAAATGAGACTGATATATTTAAAAAAAAAAAGAATAAAACAATTTTAAAAAAAAGAAAAAATAATATTTATATGTTAGATCAGTAAAATATAAATTTTAAATGTGAGACTATCTTAGTTTTATTTATAATCATCTGACTATTTATGACCTTTTGTTTCACATATGTAGCAATTTATTATTTTAAATATATATATATGTACCTAAAGCCTTAAACCATCTTGTTACGACCCAAACCTAGTAATGACCAGCATTAGGACTTAGATAGCCTTGAAAATAACTAAAATCACTAGTAAGTCTAACTATTACAGAAACTAATCACAAATATATATTACACAAAATACTAAATTATTAAAAAGATCAATAACTACCATCTAATTCTTCTCTTCCTAGAACCTTGGAATCTAGCAATTGGAGTACTAACTGACACAATTATCAATCTTCGCTAACTCATCCTGTAAAGCTGAATTATTAAGGATGGGGTGGGCCTATTGCCCAGGGATTTAAAACATATATATAAGTATACGAAGGTAATAAAATAATATTTTATTTTCAAAAAAATATTTAAGTAAAGTACAACAAAAAATATATATATAGTATATGAATCTAAATTAGAAAATCAAATAATTATAGAGTCATACTCAAATAAACAACCAATAAAACATTAAAAAATAAATTACAGTGATACTTGTAAAAAAATTAATCATACCGGACAATCTATATAAATTAAATAATTTATAAAATGATAGTAAGGGTTCGACAATCAAATATATCCAAAATAATAAGTTAATTCAATTTTTATTTATTAAAAAAATTATTCCTAGATAAAATTTTATTTATTTTGAATTATAAATGTAATTACGTACTGATAGACTTAACAACTAATATGAGATGGGTTTCAAAAAAAATAACTAATATGAGATACAATACTAAAATAATAAATAAACAAATAAATAAAATTAAAATAAGCATAATATTATTTGCACATGTTCTACAACACAAAAAATCAATTCCATTAATAAAATTTTAATAAATTCTTTTTCTCCCTTTCAATAAATAAAGGGCACATCAACATATTATATTAAGCTCAATAAAAACATACTCAAAACTTAAATAATTAGGTCAAGTAAATCACATATTAGAGCCATGAAGTACTTCAATTCATGGCTCTAATATGTGATTTACTTGATCTAACAATCAAAAAAAAAATTTTTTTAAAAACTTATCAATTTGAAATAAGTTAGTTGCTTGTAGAGTCCAAAATCATGTTGCAAGCTAAATGAACGGGAACTTTAGTTTTCTTTTGGGATTAGGTCTCTATTTTTGGATGACATCAATTACATTGCAAAACAAGAAAAAAATCCTATGTTTTAAGCTCTTTCAAAATAGATGGCTGGTTCACCTCTACCGAAAAGAATACGGATTGCATTATCATATTTTTAAGCACAATTTATGTTGAGATCTAGCTTTTGTGGAATAACAGGTGAGAGACTTTTCTGTTAAAATATTTTGTCCGATAGGAATTTGAATTATTATAGTTAAAAAAATTATTTTCTAATTATTTTACACTATTTTGATTATACTTACCTGAATTATATTTATTCTTATTATAATTTAATAATTTTGTATTTCGATGTTTCCTTGTCACTTCCAGATTGAAACTTTTGATATTTAAAAATATTATTATTATTATTATATGATTCTATAGGCTACTGTTTTTTTTTTGAATTATCTTTTTTTTTTTAATGAGAAGAGTCTAAGTTTTATTTTGATAAAATGGCATAATCCGCTTCTTGTTTAATGTCTAGTTCATATTATTATAAAAAAAAATAGAGGAGTCTGCCTATTCTTATCTAGTTTGTTTTTTTATCTATTTA
>CAOJBK012631166.1:0-14046 GCA_948294925.1 Codiaeum variegatum | reverse complement strand
TTCATACATTCTAGCCCTTCTCCATTTTAATTGTGTTTTGCATAATAATTGGATAGATCCTTGTTGATGAATATGGGTCCTTTTTGGTTTACTTATTTGTTAAAGAGTTTAATGAATATCTAAACCAAACATGTCAAAAGTGTTTTGGTATGAAAATATTTTTTTTTAAAAAAAATGATATGTTACTGTTCATACAGATTGCTGTCCAAAACTGGACAGCAATTCTGTCTTTCGCTGCGTGACTCCATATTCGACCTTCAACAAGTGCTCTACATTGACACTCTACAATCAGGTGTTTGATTTTCTCTTGCTGAGTTTGATAAGGCCTGGCTTCAAACCTATAAGATACCCATCTCACAAGTCCATCTTAACTCTTGAAAAATTCTCTAAGGCCTGTAAATGATGGCTTATTGGCTCGGGTTCGCACTGACCGTGCCTGTCATTCAACATCTTTACCGGGTTATCCCAGGGAAGGGTTTTAACTAGTGCCACATTCAAGTAGAAGGAAACAAAATATGCTTCAAACTATCATCCTCTCTAAAACCCATCTAAAAGAGGAGGTTTTTTTATAGTACTGTACGAGAGCTTGAGCTCTCTCCCTCGCACCTAGAACACAAATATTTGAAGCTTACACTCCAGACATTTTCCCGCCCTGCATACCATTGAAACTAACCAAATTAGGGCTATACTATAATGGGTTGATAGCAATGGTCGTTATGATAGCAAATCCCTAGTTGAGGGGTGGTAATCAGGGAAAATTGTGAACAAATGAAGGCGTCGGCTTAACCTTATTGAGGGTATTGACCTTTTTCTTACTCTTTCTTTCTTCCTTACTAATAAACTTACAATTTTTTTTTATTTTGTAGATATGTTAGCCATAATTAGGATGATGAGGGAGAAAAGGGCTCATGAGGCCCAAAAAACACAAGAGGGGAGCTCGGGCTTTCCAACACCTGAACAAAAATAGGTTGGGGTTCAGGAAGATCCAACCCATGCTCCTTCCACTGCGGATCCAACTGTTCCGACAACTGTGGTGGCTATTTCTTTAGAAGGAGAGGGAGATCATGCTTTACTAGCCTCTCCTGCTGCTATCCATAGCAATCGGCCCAGGAAGGAGGTCATTTTTGCTGGTGATGAAGATGAGAGTTTGGTCTCCCCCCTTCTAGTCGGGGTTACTTAGCCAGTATCCTGGTTAAGAACTTTGGTTCTGATGTTTCACTGGACAACCCCCATGTAACAAGGAAAGTGGTCAGGTCGTTGATCCCTCTCACCAACCTCCATCATTATGACTCTATGATAGATGAGGAGCGAGGGGCTTAATGTTGCCGTAAAGCATTAGTCACGAGTATTACTCTTTTTCATTTCATTTTTTTACTTATATTTCATTTAACTTTCAAACCTTGTACTTAGCCCTGTTGTAGCCGACCTATGGGTCGATATATGTAAACCTGCTACTGCTATATTGGACTGGGCATTCAAGAAATTTTTTTTATTCATAATGCCAGAATCAGTAGGCGCACCCAAACATCCCAACAAGGTTGACACCTCTTTAACGCCTTCATCATCTGTCTAGACTTACAAATAATAAAGGAATAAATCAAAATAGCATTACTTAAACATTTAAACATTCTATTTAAACAAAATACTTCTTAAGGTTGTATGCATTCCAAGTATGAGATAGGGTCTTCCCTTTTGGGTCCTCCGGTTGATATGCTCCCAGCCTCAATACCTTACTGATCTTATAAGGTCATTCCCAATTAGGTTTTAGCTTGCCAACACCTGTATTCCCTCTAGACAACTCAACCTTCCTTAGCATGAGGTCCCCAACTTGGAAAGCCTTATGTTTGACTCTTTTATTGTGGTATCTCGCTATCTTCTGCTTGTAAGCAGTTGTTCGAGCATAAGCCAGATCCCTTAAATTTTCTACTAGGTTAAGATCTATCCTCCTCTCTATGTTTTGATCTATCATATCATGAAACTCCACTCTAAAAGAGGGTTGTCCAAATTCCACTAGAACCACTATCTCGTTCCCATATATGAGCGACAACGAGTCTCCCCTGTCATGGTACGAGGTGTGGTTCTATAGATCCATAAGACACTATTTATCTATCCACCCAGCTTTCCTTCTTATTGTCGAGACTCTTCTTTAGACCTTGTAGCAAGGTTTTGTTAGTGAGCTCTATTTTCCTGTTGGTCTGTGGATGAGCCACTGATGAGAAATGTAGGTTGATGCCCAGACCCCTGCAGAATGCTTTAAACTGTTTGGAGTCGAATTGCTTCTCGTTGTCTGTGATGAGGACCCTTGGGATCTCGTACCTACTAATAATAAATTTGTCAACAAAATTTATAACTTTATTATGAGTTATAATGGTTATCGGCTCAGCCTCGAGCCACTTTAAGAAATGCTCTACTGCTACTATTAAGAACTTGCATTATCTTATTGATGTCAGGAATGGCCCCAATATGTCAATGCTTCATTGATAAAAGGGCCAGGTCACTCCTATAGGTGAAAGGGACGATGCTGGTGCTCATTCTATGTTAGCATGCACCTGGCTTTTGGGACACTTCTTCACCATGTCTTCAGCATTTGCTTTGATAGTGGGCCAATATTATCCATGTAGTAGTACTCTTCTGGTTAGGGTCGTGCTGGCTTTGTGGGCTTCATGCATTTCCCGCAATACATATTCATCGAGCTCTGTCGGTATGCACTTCGTCTAGGGATGAGTTTGGGATCTTCGATATAGGTCTCCCATGTACCAACTATACTACTTAACTCTCTAGACAATTCGTTCAACTTCCTTCCTATCCTAGAGGGAGTATTCCTTCTGATAGCTAGTTGATTGGGGGTTCCATCTAGCTCCCCTTCCATTCCAGGGTATATATCAGCTCACCCTGTGTTGTAGGAACCTTCTGTAAAGCCAAAAGGATAATTTTCAACTCTTCCATATTGCTCTAGACTGTTGCCTTTACGAGCTTATTAGCCTCAGCTGTCTTAGACCTCAGGATTTGTATGATCTTCCACCCCTCCTACATTAAATATTTGGCTCTATCCATATAAGGGGCTAGGTCTTCATTAGGAATTTTACAGTTCCCTTAGATCTGATTGACTGCTAACTGAGAATCATTGTATATAGTCAAAATTTCCACCCCTAATTCTCTGGCCAACTTTAAGCCATTTATGAGGGCCTCATACTATGTCCTGTTATTGGAGGTATTGAACTCCAACCTAACTATATACTGTATGACCACATTGTGAGGTCCTTTGATTATTATGCCAACTCCTTCCCCTTTATCATCACTCTACTCCATCCACCCACATCTGACATCTTTTTACTTGAGTGAGCTATGTTTTATTAGCGAGAGTTAGCTCATCCATAAAATTAGCTAATACTTGTGCCTTCATAGCTCTTCTTGGCTCAAATTGGACCCCTAATGGTCCTATCTTTATTGCCCATCTTGATACCCGACCCGAGGTCTTTGATTTTTGGAGAATCTTCCTTAGAGGTATAAGTCTGTCCATGCAATGATTGTATGGGATTCAAAGTAATGTCTTAGCTTCTGGGTCAACATATACAATGCTAATGCATGCTTCACCAACCTTGGATACCTCATTTCTGCATCATGGAGGACCTTGCTCATATAATAAATGGGGTATTGTTTCCCCTCTTCTTCCCTTACCAAAACAGATGCAACCGTATCCTCCGTAGTGGACAAATAAACTTAGACGTCTTCCTCTGGTACATGTTGGCTTAGCAGTGGAGGTGAAGATATGAACTTCTTCAACTCTTCAAATGACTTTTAGCACTCATCCGTCCATTTAAATTCCTTTAGGCCCTTCAACGTTTTGAAAAAGGTTTGACAGCGCTGAGCCAAGCATGAGATAAACCTTGTTCGCCTTAAAATATACTAATAAATAGTGACCACAAGTATACAGGTTATCGTAGCACAGGATGAGAACCCAAGGTCGTATCTCCTACGAAACTTGCGTCGGCTTATTAATTTGTTTCACAAAGTGTAATTAAAAGTAAAAAGGATTTGGGATTTGATTTTAGAAATTTAAAGTAAACAAGTAAATAAAAGCAAACAATGAAAATATGTGATATGTAATGATATGAATGAGTGTAGAGAAATTGATAATCCATAGTCTATCCTTTATGAATTAAACTATTAATTCTATTAATTAAGTTTAACAATCCAATGTTCAATACAATCATTCAACTAAAACTTATTCTAGTCTAGCTAACGCATTTATAGAAGTAATCTAAAGAAAACATGTATTGTTCAAATGATTTAAGACTAAAACTTAAGAACTTAATTCATTTTAGAATCTTAATTGAATAGTTCCATATTTAAATTTCCATTCTCGCTCCATCATCCAAACCCTAATTAAACTAATTGGTGATCAAGCAATCAATTAATTATTAGAATTAATCTCAATTCAATTAAGAAAAAGGTACACCTAATAATAAAACTTACAACAATTAAACATATCAAGACTATTTCACGCTTCAATCTCTAGACAAAAATGAATTTAGTTCATGATTAATTTAAAACTCAATAAATTCACAATAATTCTAAGAGAAATCATGCTTAACACCTTTAATGCAAAGAAAACCTAGAATTAAAGCAATTAAGTTAAGAAAATAAATCTTAATTAATAGCAGAAAATAATCTTTATCACAAACCAAATTATTGAAGAACAACAAAAACAATAGAAAAAAAATAACAATCAATCTCTCAAAATAATTCTAAATCAAATATAAACTAATCTCTCTCTAGAACTCGTTTAGAACAACTAAGAATCACCCCCTAAAATCAAGTTTTAAAACCCTTTATATAGTGTATCCTTGAGGGTTAGGATAAAATTTTGAGTAGGAAACCTCTTAAAATATTTTAAAAGTTTCTAAATTGAGTTGGACAAGAATTCTAATCAAAATAAAAAATAAATAACTCAAAACGCGTAATAAAAATTGCACTAGGTAACACGTTTGGGTTACGAGACAATTTTGGACTAGAAAACATTGGATTTAGACTTTGTAGTCTTTATAAGAATTGTATATCTTTCTCTTAAATTTCCAAAGGTACCTTACGTTCCTCAATCATACATCTATAGCTCAAGTTATTCTCAAAATACTCCAAAGTGTCAAAGCTGTCATATTTCCATCATATCGCACGACCTTGCGTATGGCTCATGCATAATGTGTTTTACCTCTACATATTTCTGTACTGGTGCCTCTAAATTCAGTCTTTCTTCCAGTAACTTTCATAGGCCAGTGCACGGTCCATGCAAAATCAATTCTTCAATCTTTTGATCTAGTGATTGGCACTACCTGGAATGTGTTTTGCATGGCCCATACTGCCTGAAAACTCTTCAAAACCCTCCACAAATTACTCCAAGTATATCCATTCGCTCAGGAACTCTGCCTTTCAATCACTGTATTTGCATGAATTCTTACCTTTCTCTAAAAAGCACTTAACAAACACACTAAACTTAAATTTTGGATAAAAATAAACTTAAATGTGCAAGAAAAACATGTAAAAATATTCACAAAACAGCTCTCCCACACTTAAGCTTTTACTTGTCCTTAAGCAAAACAGAACAATGACAATGATTAGATAACTTAACTCTATCGATCAAGCTATGTAAAACCAAATTTCAAATTATAATCTAACTATTCAAACAAGTCAAAATCAAAATTTACTTAATCGATTAACCAAGTTTCAAACTTAAAATCCAATTTCAATAATTTTAATGATATTATAGCATAACCAATCATTAAAATCCGAGTTAAATGAATGAGCAAACTTCTTTTTATGCAATAAATCTAAAATCAGGTAAAAAAGGTTTTCATACTTAGGAATTAACTCAATCTTTTTGAAAATAACATACATATCATATAAATTTAAACTTTAAGCCCATGCATTCCTTTTTTTATTCACATCAAGGAGTTCGACTTAACTGATTTCATCATTAGCCTTTTGACGTGAAGATAGACACTATGTGGTGCCGACCTCTGATTACTAAGCTTATCACTTACATCAGCCGGATACTAGCACTATTCATAGTTCCTTTAGATTTATTTCGCTTTGCACAAAACAGGAACCAACGGAATATGGATTAATTATCAAAGCACATTGTTTCTTTTTCTTTATTGTAACTTTCTCAATTTGTTCACAATCAATGCAAGTTATATAAAAATGATACCATTAAAATCCTAAGATTACTAAAGATATTTTACCCAGAACATTAACCATGCAACATTCAAATCCATATACTAAAACCTTTAACAAGAACTTCAAATTTTAATCATGTCATGATATCAATAAAACTCTTTACTTTTGAATTCTAAACTCAAAATTCAACAATTAACTAAGAAAATTAAAACAATGACCTATAAGAATAGCCAAATTTCAAAAATTTTTGACAAAAAGTATAACTCAATAAAGATTATCAAATCATCACCTCATAGTCAAAACTTATTTTTTCTTGAGCTCAAACTAATCAAGAATCTAAGGCAATAAAGAAAAATAAGCACAAGCCTTTCCCCTACACTAATTTCTCACATTATCCCAAGTGTGTTGAAAAGAACAACAAAAAGAACGGGAAAAAGAAAAACTTGCTTTTGTTGTCTTTTTCAAAATCTTGTGATGATTATGTAAATAACATGTGTGTGTGTGTGTGTGTTTGTGATCTTTCCACAAGCAAAGATTAGAGAGAAAAGAAGAATAATAATTATGAATTCTAGGGTTTATGAATGTCCTTACTAAATTGTGAGTGTGTGAGAGTGTTTATTTTTGCAAAATTTTATATTTGAAAACAAGATTGAAATTGTATTTTTAGACTGAGGCACACGGGGCAATTTAATCGAGTACGGGGGTATGTGCGTGTGAAATAGCTCGTGCCCTATCTTAGTTTAGTCCAAAGATTTGCATAAAACCTATTTTAATCCAAGAACGTGCATAGGTCTATGCATAGCCCCGTGCATGGAGCAAATTGACCCGTGCGAATCTCTATATCAAAGGATCTCAATTTACCTTTCAAATAGTAAAGTGCACGGGGAAAAATTTAGTTTGCATGCCCCGTGCATATGGCTCATCCCCTTGGTGCAAGTTACTATTTTGAAGGGAAAATTTCTTCCTTTTATGTGTCATTTACCACACTTTTTAACACCCTTTTTAGCTCTATAAACACCTTAGATTCCTACAAAATCACAAATAAACATATACCCATGCATTATCTCTTGAGAATTGAATTAAAAACACAAAATCAAAGAAAAATAATCTAGAAAATAATTTAAATCAGTGGGTTGCCTCCCACCCAGCGCTTCTTTAATGTCATCTTAGCTGGATGTTAAGATAGGATTAATCTACCTCTGAGGCATTAAACCTCTCACCATGGAACCCAAATTTACTACATTTGAAACAAGAAATTCCATGGTTTCCATTCTAGCATTCTTTCAGGTTTTTCAAGTAAGAATCAACAACAAACTTAGGTAACCAAACAAGATTATCTTTTCCATTCAATTTTTTCCTCTTTTTCTTATAGGTCTCGGTCTGTTTTTGGCTTGCTTTTGCTTTGGCATCCATCCTTACCTTCAAGACTTGGTATTCTTACCGACTCTTGAGCCAATTCATTCTCCACCTCAATCGAATGCAAAATCTCAGCTTGAGCAAAAGGTTTAAGCTCCATAATTTCCTGCATAACACAATTCACCAAAGAAACACCATTAACCATATCAATTTTATCTATTAGGGTTCAGGTTCAATAATGGTTTCACATGATATAACTTCTTGTTATGCAAAGTGTGTGCATGATTCTTTCGTAATTGAAAAACAATTTGATCACTACCAATTCTTAGGTTTAATTTTCTCTCTAGACATCTATGATAGCTCTAGCAATTGCTAAAAATGGTCTCCCTAATATAGGTTAATTTTCAACAATTTCATCCATTTCAACTACAACAAAATCAATTGGAAAGATAAATTTTCCAACATTAACCAACAATAATAGATTTATTAGCTAATTCATTTGTGAGATGTGTTGGTTTAGGTTCTCCTAAACCTAAAGCCTTAAAAACTTTTAGGGGCATAATACTAACACTTGCCCCTAAATCAGCTAATGCTCTTTCAATATTTAAACTACCTAGAAGATAAGGAATAGTAAAACTCCCTGGATCATTAAGCTTTTGAGGTAGCTTAGTAAGATTGCAAGAGCTCTCCTCAAATAATTGCACATCAGACACCTCCTCCAACTTCTCTTTCTTTTCAAGCAACTCCTCCAATGTTTACACATACTTTGGCATCTGCATCAAAGATTTAACAAAAGACATATTTATATGTAATTGTTTAGAAATATCAAGAATCTTACCTAACTAGGTGTTTAACTTCTTTTGCATTAGGCGTGTGGGAAACAGAATAGGAGGTGCATACTTTCATATCTGAAATTCTAAATCTATAAAATCCTTCTTTTTCTTATCCAACTTTTCCACTTGCTTAACCTCAACTTCTTCCATTACCTCTTCTTTCACATCATGATCCCATTGCATGACAGAAATAGACTTAGCTTGCTCAGTTTGGCTAGGTAACTTACCCCTTTGATTCACTTGTAATTCGGTGGCCACTTGGCCAACTTGAATTTCAATTCTCTTTATCGATGCCTTAAGTGAATCCAATCTTCTATTGGTGGCCTCTTAAGCTTGAGTACTAGCTTTAATAAAGGTGTTAAAGCTAGTTTCAATAGTAGATAAACATTGGCTAAAATTAGAAAACCCACCTTGGTGTTATTGTTGAATTTGTTGTTGTTGGTTATTATTCCTCCAACCAAAATTGGGATGATTTCTCCAACCTGGATTATATGTATTGGAATAAGGATTATTTTAAATCCTTGGATGGAATCCATTAAGTATTTGAGCTTCCTCTAGCTCACTAGGTATATAATCAAATATGGAAGGACAAACATTAGCACCATACCCATGGAGTCCACATACCTCACACACCTCTTGAGCATGAGCCGATGTGTTTCTTACCTTTTCAAAAGCTCAACTTGGTGAGTGAGCTCAACTATTTGTGTTACCATGTATTTTCTATGTGAGAATTCATGTGCAATAGCTCACCTACCCCTCACACTCTTTTGCTGGGAATTAGTTCCAAGCATCTCAAAAAGTTTAAAAGCCTCATTGAGGGTTACCTCACTCATTGAACCTCCAGGTGTAGTGTCAACTATCCCTTGGTTTTAGTAGGTCAGCCATCATAGAAAAATTGATTTAGTAATTGTTATGGATAATGATGATGGGGGCATTGGATTTGTAACAACTTGAAGTGTTCCATGCCTTATGGAAAGGCTCTTCTTCTATCTGAGTAAAAGTAGAAATCTTTATACATAAGTCAACTGTCTTTTGGTGGGAGTAAAATTTTTTCATGAATTTTGTATAAACCTCTTCCTACATAGTCAAAGAATCATGAGGCAAAGTCATTAACCATGTTTCTGTAACATCTTTCAAGGTGTAAGGAAAACACCTTATCCATAGCTAATCCTCATTCAAACCTTGAAGGGGGATGGTCTAAATAATAGAGTAGAAATCTCTTATAAAATTTAAAGGATCCTCATTTTCCACCCTATAGAACGATGACAACAAATTGTAATGAATTGATTTCAGCTCATAATTGACAACATATTGCAAGAAGATGTTCCAATGACCGGCTCAGCAAACTCCTTTATAAGTCTCCTTTCATCACCTATGATTCTTGGTGGATTAGCTACTACCAGGTTCCTGTGTACGTTATAAACAAAAAAAAGAAGAATATCTCCTTTAAGAGATCTTCTTTTCATTCGTAAAATATGAAAAAGAAATATAAATAAATAAAAAGTGACAAACTAAAATTAAAAATATTCATAAGAAAAAAATAAATAATGTCTAGCTAGATCCCCAGAAAGGGTGCTAAAAACTTGTTCGGCTCAAAATGTACTTACAAATAGTGAACATAAGTATACATGCTATTGTAGAACATGATGAGAACCCAAGGTCGTATCTCTCACGGAACTTGCATCAGGTTATTAATTTATTTCACAAAGTTCAATTAAGAGTAAAAAGGATTTTGGATTTGATTTTAGAAAATTAAAGTAAACATGTAAATAAAAGAAAACAATGAAAATATGTGATATGCAATGATATGAATGAGTTTAGAGAAATTGACAATCCATAGTCTATCCTTTATGAATTAAATTATTAATTCTATTATTAAGTTTAACAATCCAATGTTCAATACAATCATTCAACTAAATCTTATTCTAGGCTAGCTATCACATTCATAGAAATAATATAGAGAAAACATGTATTGTTCAAAGGATTTAAGACTAAAACTTATGAACCCAATTCATTTTAGAATCTTAATTGAATAGTTCCAAGTTTAGATTTCCACTCTCGGTCCATCATCCAAACCCTAATTAAATTAATTGGTGATCAAGCAATCAGTTATTAAAATTAATCTCAATTCAATTAAGCAAAAGGTAAACCTAATAATAAAACTCACAACAATTAATCATATCAAGACTATTTCATTCTTCAATCTCTAGACAAAAGGAATTTAATTCATGGCAGATTTAAAACTCAACAAATTCATAATAATTCTAAGAGAAATCATGCTTAATACCTTTAATGCAAAGAAAATCAAAATTAAAGCAATTAAGTTAACAAAATAAACCTCAGTTAATAGTAGAAAAATTCCAATCTCCTTGGATAAATTCAATTTTAATCTTTAACACAAACCAAATTAATGAAGAACATTAAAAACAATGGAAAACAATGAAAACCAATCTCTCAAAATAATTCTAAATCAATTCTAAACTAATTCTCTCTCAAGAACTCGTTTAGAATGGCTAAGAATCTCCACCTAAAATTAAGTTTTAAAACCCTTTATATAGTGTATCCTTGAAGGTTAGGGTAAAACCTTAAATATAAAACCTCTTAAAATATCCTAAAAGCTCCTAAATTGAGTGGGACAAGAATTCTAACCAAAATAGGAAATAAAGAACTCCAAACTCATAATAAAAATTGCATTGGGTAACACGTTTGTATTGTGAGAAAATTTTGACTAGAAAACATTGGATTTATACTTTTCATCTTTATAATAATTATATATCTTTCTCTTATCTTTCCAACGGTACCTTACTCACCTCAATCAGACATCTGTAGCTCAACTTATGCTCAAAATACTCCAAAGTGTCAAAGGTGTCAGATTTTCGTCATGTCGACGGCCTTGTGCACGACCTGTGAATAATGTGTTCTACCCAATGCGAATTTCTATACTGGTGCCTCTAATTTCAATTTGTGTTTCAAAAACTTTCACGGCCCTGTGCACGACCCTTGCAAAAATCAATTTCTTTAATCTTTTGATCTAGTGATTGGCACGGCCTGGGATGTGTTTTGCATGGCCTGTGCCACCTCAAAACTCTTCAAAACCCTCCAAAAATTACTCCAAGTATAGCCATTCGCTCAATAACTCCTTCTTTTGATCAAATAACACCTTATTTGTATGAATTACTGGCGTTCTCTACAAAGCACTTAACAAACACATTAAACTCAAATTTTGGGTAAAAATAAACTTATATGTGCAAGGAAAAATGTAAAAATATGCACAAAACAAACTTGCCCAAAGTTGTTATTCTACCATTCAACCTCTGAACCTTGGTAATGTTTTTCGAAGGTTGCATCTCCAAAATAGCCTTGATTTGCTCTGCGTTCGCCTCTATCCCACGCTGTGAGACAATGTACCCTAGAAATTTCCCTTTGGTACTCCAAATATGCATTTCTCAGGGTTCAGTTTTAAGTTGTATGACTGCAAGATGCTCAGCACCATTTGGAGATCTTTCAAGTGATCTCTGGCTTTCTTACTCTTTATGATCATACCGTCTACATAGACCTCGACCATCCACCCTATTTGCTCCTTAAACATGGAATTGACCATCCTCTGATATGTTGCCCTTGCATTTTTAGGCCAAATAGCATCATCTTGTAGTAGTATTTCCCCTAATATGTCACAAAGGATGTCTTCTCCTCATCCTTTAAACACATTTGAATTTGGTGGTATCTTGACCTAGCATCCAGGAAGGTATAGAGCTCATACCCTATAGTTGAGTCCACCATATGATTGATGCTTGGAAGGGGGTAGGGGTCTTTAGGGCAGGCCCTGTTAAGGTCTATAAAATCCACATACATATGGTAGGACCCTTAGGCTTCTTAACCATTACCACATTGGCCAACCACTCTGGGTAATGTACTTCCCTAATAACCCTTACTACCAATAGTTTCTACACTTCCTTAGCTATAACTGCCTGTTTCTTTGGGGTTTGTTTTCTTTTCCTTTGAGTAATAGGTTTAACCAAACTATCGATATTCAACCTATGGATAATGACTTTTGGGTCAACCCCTGTTAGATCATCTGTGGTACATGCAAATGCATTGAGTCCAACTTACCTCTTACTTGTACTTCACCTTCAATCATCATTATTCTTGCCACCTCTCTTTTAGGCTCTATGTAATTTTGCCCCATTGGCAGCTCTTCTAAGTTTAATTGTGTTGCCTGGTAGACCCCCTTTAGGGCATTAAATTACATTTGCCTGGCTGTTTCCTAACATCCCTTACATACCACCTCACCCCTCATACTAAGAATCTTCAACGTGAGATGGTAGGTACTCTTTATGCCTCTTGTGGCATATAGGTAGGGTTGGCCAAGCAGAAGGTTGTAAGGGAAGGTTATATATGCTACCATAAACTCTACTGTGACTATTCTGGTCAGTTCGCCGTCACCCAACTCCAGTTCTAAATCTATTGAGCCTTCCAGCCAAATCTAATCCTCTCTAATTCCAACTAAAGGCGTTTCCATTGGCTTCATATCTTTTAAGTTCAACTTTATCCTGTGAAAAAAATCCATGGTGATCATATTCACCGAGCTTCCATCATCAACCATTATCCTCTTAACTCTATAGTTGTTGATATACCATTGAATAACTATAGCGTCGTTGTGAGGGTGGACCACATGTTTTCCATATTCTTGTGAGAATGTTATCAAGCACCAGTTAGATGGATGGGATAAAGAGTAAGTCAGGATCTTGCCTTTTTGGACAATAAAGCATACCTCTCTAACTGCTTTCTTTCTCAGGGTGGAGCTGTCCCTTACAGAACATCCCTCCATTATAACTAGTATATCTCTAGTAACCTGCCTTTCCCTGGGCTTCAAGGGATCATCCCTTCATTCTCTGTTATCTTGACTCTCCTCTCTACCTGGCTCTCTTCGATTCTTCTCATTACCTCATCTCATATGCCTCATAATCCTTGGTACCCCCCCCCCCCCCTTTGAATCAACCTTTCTATCTCCTCCTTAGGATTCATACAATCTTCACTATCATGGCCCCTATCCTGGTAGAACTTATAGTATTTGTTTGGATCCCTTTAGGATTGAGAGGAGTCACTCATCTTTAGAGGCCATTTTACATCTTCCCCACTCTTTTTTATCCATAACAGTACCTCCCTTCTAGAAGAGGCTAAGGGCATGTAGTTATATCTATATGAGTTTCTATTTTCAAATCGTCTCCTAGACCTATCTCAGTTCCTTCTCGAGCTGTTACTGCCGGCCTCTTACCTCCTCTCCTCCTTCTTGCTCGAGTTGGGGAATGCAAAATGTTGGACCTTTATTCTCAGCTTTTCCATCCCATTTTCCAAGTTAATATGCCTTTCTGTTATAGCCATGAATTGATTCCAACTAGTTGGTCGTTTGTCCAGGAGCTTCTGTTGTAAATTTTGGTTTGTGGTTCCCTTGAGAAGGGTCATTTGAGCTGTGTCAAATTGTAGCTCTGCTACTTCACCTACTGCCTTGTTGAACTTCCTTATGTAATACCTCAAGCTTTCCTTCTCCCTCTACTTTACCACAAAGAGGTATGCTGAACATTTAGGATTGACCCTTAATAATATAAACCTCGTCTAGAATGCATCTTCAAATTGTTTGAATGAGGTGATGGACTTTGGTGTGAGCTTGTGGTACCATTGTTCT
>CAOJBK012631064.1:0-12524 GCA_948294925.1 Codiaeum variegatum | reverse complement strand
TTTAAGCATGTGTATCTGCTTGGCTTGAAGGAGGTGACATGGTATCAGGCTACCAGGGTCCTTCGATAGATAGGTCATGATAAAGATGGGCCCCCAGATGGTCCAATTTTCAAGGTGACTACTATGAATGCCAAAGTGGTTAAAGCCATTCTTAGAGACTAGATTTGAGACTTCACTAGAGCAATGTTGATTCCATATGATGATTATGGCAAGCTTCCAGAGTATATATACTAGTGGATCGAAGCATGTGTGCATTAGGAGAAAGCAAAGTGCTATTCTATTTTGACTGAGATTAGGGAGTGAGTCTAAGTCTAGTCTAGGCTATTTAGAAAATAAAACTTTGTTTGATTTATATCTTTCCATTTATTTTGATTAGGGTTTCTATCAAAATATTTTTTTCGAAAGTTCCAAAAGATGAATAAGACCTCAATAAAACATATTTTATTTTTTTAAGCTCTTATTTTTTCCTAGACTGTCTTTTCAGGTTTTCAATAGAATGAGCTTCCTTTATTATTGCCTAGACTGCCTTTTCAGTTTTTAGTCTACTAAGCTCTACCCTGACTTTTTCCTAAGATGTTCACTTGGATTTTCAGCTAAGCATGTTTCATTATTTTTTCAAATTTATTTTCTTTATTTTTTTTTGCATGTAATGTAAAAGAGCCCAAACGAGATGAAAATAATGTTATTGAATCCTTTGGGTTGTGTCTATGAAGGCTGCACACATATCTCCTTATAATAGATTTTGAAAAATGAAGTACATAGTAATTTTGGAGAATCAGGTCCACAAACTTCTTGTTATAGATATGTGATCCTAGATGCATCCTCATGCAATAAGAACACTATATTTAGTATTTCTTGAGTTGGTCGAGGTTGCCTGGATGACTAAATTCATTACTGCCAATGTCCATCAGGATGTGACCTCCGCCTGACATGATTTTCTTAATTAGGTAAGGTCCACTCTAAGGAGGTCTTCATTTTCCTCAAGGGTCTTGTATGAGTTGTCATATTTCTTTCAAGACAAGGTCACCTTCTCTGAGTTTGTGATCCTTGACTTTTTTTTTTGAAATTCCTTACAAGTCTTAGTTGGTAGTTTTGAGTTTGATGAAGGGCTTCTAACCTTTTCTCATCGATCAAGTTTTGTCTGTCATAATAGTCCTATTGCTAGTCGAGTTCAAAGATCTGAGCTTCTTGGAGAACCCATGCTGATTGGATTTCCAATTCTATATACAGGAATGCTTTTATTGCATCGACTAATGAGTATGGTGTTGCCTTAGTTACTGATTTGTATATAGTTCTAAACCTAAGGAGGGCATTTGGTAAGTGTAGATTCCAACCTTTGTGATTACCAATCATTTTCTAAAGGGTGTTTTTGACTACTTTGTTAGCGACCTCAACTGCCCCATTATTTTGTGGTTTGTATGAAGGAGACCAATGACATTGTATCTTTTCCTCCTTTAAGAGGATAGTTACCTCTTTCTGCAAGTGTGAACCATTATCTAAGATGATTTCATGTGAGATGTTATATCTTGCAATGATATTTGTCATGATGAACTGAGCAACTCTTTTTGAATCAAGGACCTGGTAAAGTGTAACCTCGACCAATTTATTGAAGTAATCAATAGTTACTAGAATGTACTCATGCCCAGTAAAGGATTTGGTGTAATCTTACTAATAATGTCTATACCCTAAATGATAAAAGGCCAATGAGTAGTGATTGTATTGAATGGATAAGGTAAAAGTCTTTGGAGCTTGGCATATGTCTAACACTTATGGCATTTCTAGACAAACTGTGTATAGTCTCTATCCATTGTGATCCGATAGTAACCTTGGTTCACAATTTCGCATGCCAGTGCCCGTCCGTCTTCTTCCCCACCATGGATTTCATTCATGATTCTAAGAGACTCTTCCTCGAAAACACACATTAGGTGGATGCAACTCAAAGTTTTTTTGTAAAAAATGTCTCTTCATGGGATGCAACTGCTGGCCAATTATCTTAGAGTCCTTTTTTATTTAAAGTCCCCTTCAAGATAGATTCCTTTTACAAGATAGTTATAAAGGTCCCAATACCAAGGTTTTTGTTCAACCTCTTGGATATTCATGCAATGAGATGAACCACTTAGTTAGTGCTTGATGCTTATGGAAATAGGATGGATAAGGAACCCATCAAGTATTTTGATCATTGAGGAAAGGGCTACCAATTCATCAATAAACTTGTTTTTTATTCTTGGTAAATAGTGAAAGGATAAATCATCAAAGCTAGCTGCCAACTTTTCAAGTCGTTTATGGTAAGGAACTGAATGCTCTTCTATGATTTTCCATTTTCTAAGTGCTTCAGGAATTATCAAGTTGGAGTCTTCATATACTTTTATGTTCTTGATGCCAAACTAGATAGCTACTTCTAAACCAAAAACACAAGCTTCATTAATTGTTACCCCAAAATCCAGTTTGATTGCTAGAGGTAAGCTCTCGCTAGTCATTGTAAGGAACACCATTCCGACACCATATCCCTTATTATTGGTTACCCCATTAAAGTAAAGCTTCCAAGATTTTGTTTGAAGAATTATGATGTCCTCATCAGGAAATTTTGGTTCTTCCTAATGATCATCTATTGAGGTAACAACCAGTTGGTCAGCAATGACACTGCCTTTGATTGCATTCCTTTGTACAGATTTGAGATCGTAAGTTGCTAGAATTCCCATCCATCTTATCATTTTACTATCAAGGACAGGTTTTTCCATGAGGTACTTGAGAGGAATTTTGTTTGTGATGACATGTGTTATGTATACCCCTAGATAGTGTCTCAATTTATGTCACACCCAAAACAAAGCTAGGAAGAGCTTCTTAATGTAAATGTATTTGATCTTGTGTGTGAGCATTCTCTTACTCAGGTAGTAGATGTCATTTTCCTTGTCGGAGTTAGGAGCATTCAGTACTAGCATGGCACCCATGGCTTCTTCAGTGATTGTGAGGTAGAGTATAAATGGTTTGCCAGGCCTAGAAGGCTGCAGAAATGGTAGATTCAGAAGATATTGCTTGCTTTGTTAAAAGGCTTCTTGATATTATTTATTCTACAGCTTGGAGGAATTCATTTTCAACAGATTGAATATAGAATCATAGGTGTCTACTAACTGGTGAATGACTCGACTGATACTGGAGGTGACCTAGGAGCACCTTTATCTCTTATATTTTAAAAGGTTGCATGTCAACAATTGCTTTGGATTTGGCAGGGTTAGTCTCAATTCCTTTCTTGTTGACCATGTGACCAAGGTACACTTCAGATGAGGCTTTGAATATGCATTTAGCAGGGTTGAGCTTCAGATTATACTAGTAAAATCTAAGGAAAAGCTTCTCCAGTGCTTGTAAATGTTGTTCAATATTGGTACCTTTGATGATAATGTCATCGACATACACTTCCACTTCTTGGTGCATCATGTCATAGAAGATTGTGGTTGCTATCCTTTGATAGGTGCCTCCAGCATTTTTAAGTCTAAAGGGCATTACTCTATAGCAGTAGGTACCCCAATCAGTGATGAAGGCTATTTTCTCTTTATCGGTAGGATGTACTAAGATCTGATTGTATCTGGTGACTAGATCGGTTAAGGAAACCATTTCTGAGCTAGCTAATACATCTACTAATTGAACAATGTGTGGCAGAGGAAAATCATCTTTGGGGTAGGCCTTATTTAGATCATAGTAGTCAAAACACATTCTACACTTTCCATCCTTCTTAGGTACTGGGACTATGTTGGCCAACTAGGATAGGTAGTTGATCGGTTCAATGAATTGGTGAGATAGTTGTTTGGCCACTTCTTCCTTGATTAGGAGAGAAAATGCCACTTTCATTCATGTGAGTTTCTGCTTAATAGGCTTACAATTTAGATAGGTAGGAATCTTGTGAACGTCGATGCTTAGATCAAGACATGTCATGTCACTGGGCTTTTAGAATAAGGAGTCCTTGAACTTTCTGATCATCTATTCAGTAGAGTTCTTATTGAACATGTAGATGTAATGAATGTAATCTTAGGTATGTCATGTGTTCCAGTGTTTATGGATTCTTTAACTGAATCTTTTCTTTCGTTAATTTTATTATTCTCCTTTTTTGATTGATTGAGGTCAGATTCATTAGTTGGAACATCAAAAGAAAAAAAAGGAGACATGATCGTAATAAGAAAAATTGCTCATTTTATTGAACTGAATTGGGAAAGGTCTATAGTTACATCATATTGAAATTTGAATCCAAATGGGCTGGTTACTTTATTAGACTCAGAATTAGACTCAGTTTTAGTTTAATTTTGAATATTATATTGTTGCAGGAGGTGAGCTTTAAAAGTCCAGTTGTTGAGCTTCTCTTGACTGGCTTAATCAAGGTGGACAGGTTAGACTTTTCCTCCTTATCAGAAAGAACAACTATTTTGCCAAAGAGAATGGCTTCCATATTATCCTCATAATCCTTAGTCAAGAAGTATATTGGTTGACATTCCTCTGGCAGTATCTTTATAGCAGAGAAGACTTCCAAATTAGAAATTCTGATACCAGTCATAGGGAAGGCCCAAGTTTTAGGAAAAGCATAGTAAGAAACTGTCTCTTCTTACTTCACGAAGCATCCATTCATAGTTTTGAAGTAGGGTCTCATGGGATAGTTAGCATCACCCCCTTTCTTGGTTATAGTAGAACATTCTCTTACTTTCGCCTTTTCCTTCTCAATTTAATCAGCAGTTGGGTGATAACCCATGCCAAAAGGTGGAGTGGAGAATGTGAACTCATTGAAGGATTTTATTCCTTATTAATTCTTTCGAAGGACCGTACTAGGAAAATATGCCTTGAGTTTCATGATATTTCCAATCATGGGGTTGCAGTAAGGGTCAAAATCCAAAGAGATTGCTTCTTTTAAGTTTTAGCAGCTGAATTGAATAAATGAGAATCTAGATAAAGGATATGCTAGTAACTCAGGCTAGATTTCTAGAATAGGAATTGTGTTCAAGACTTCAGATTTCCCCATCATATCAGCCTTAATAGTGACCACACTATTCTTAAGTGGAAACTTAACCCTTTGGTGCAAAGTAGAAGGCACTACTTTAGCTTAGTGGATCCACGGCCTTCACAGAAGTAGGTTAAAGAATGAAATAACATTATTTTATGCATAATTTTATATATTTTCCCATAATATTTGAGTTTATTTTTATCTAAAAATTGCATTTAATATGTTTGTTAAATAGTTTTTAGAGAAGATCAAGAATTTATTCAAAAATAGAGTTATTGGATTGAAAGACAGAGTTCCAGAGCATCTAAGATTGAAGAATGCTGAAAAAGTCATCCACATAGGGAAATTGCAATCCGCACGGGCCATGCCAAACCTATTTAAGCTATACAACTATCTGGATGATTTTCTTCATCCTCAAGGTCTGTGCCAAAGGATGTGCCGACGCGACTGAAATTTGATAGCTTTAACACTTTGGAGTATTTTGAGCATGACTTGAGTTACAAATGTCTGATTGAGGTCTGTAAGATACTGTTGGAAATCTAAGAGAAATATATACAACTCTTATGAAGACTACAAAGTCCAAATATAACGATTTCTAGTCTAAAATCAATCCACAATCTATACATTTTTACTAGTCTAGTTTTTAGTTCGAGTTTTAATTGATTTATTTCCTATTTTTATTAGAATTCTTATCCAAACTTAATTTAGTTTTACCCTAATCCTTAAGGATACACTATATACTATTTTAAAGGGGGATTATTAGCCATAATATTCAGAGATTTTAGAGAGAGAAACTTTTATTTTTATGGCTTAAACTCAATTCCTTCTTAGAATTCATAATACTTTCATAGATTTAGTAAATTTTCATTAAGATTTGGCTTGTAATCAAGAATGAAGTTGAATTTCTCCAAGGAGATTGAGATTTTCTGTACTTTGATTAAGGTTTTAATCTTAACTCTTTTATTTGAATTTTCTATGGGCAATCTTTGTGTTAAGAGATTAAACATCATTTTCATTGATTTCATTGTTAATTTGTTGAGATTTAAACCAACCATGAGCTAAATTTCCATTATTTAGAGATTGAGCTTGAAGTAATCTTCATACGAATGATAGTAATTGGGTTGTTTGATATTATTAATCTTTTGCTTGAATGAATTGACTTAATGTTTACAAATAATTTTTTGATCACCAAGTAGTTTAAATTAAGGTTTGGGTGATGGAGCGAGAGTGGAAATCTAAAACCTGAACTATATAGTTAAGATTCTAAAATGAATTAGGAATATAAATTTAAGTCTTAGATCCTTTGATTAATGCATGTTTTCTCCAAATTACTTTTATGAATGCGATAGCTAGTAGAATAAGTTCTAATTGAATGATTACATTGAATTTAGATCATTTGGCATAATCAACTTACACAATCACTTAATTTCATAGATGATGGATTGTAAAGATCTCTAGACTCGTTCATATCATTACATATCACATCATTTACTTTCTTACTTTATAATTAATTATATACTTTATTTTCAAAATAAAAATTATTTTACTTTTATTTGCACTTTGTGAAACAAATTAATTAGCCGACACAATTTTTATGGGAGATATGAATTGGGTTCTTATCTTATGATATGATAGTGCATATACTTAGGGTCACTATTGGTTAGTATATTTTGAAGTGAACAAGTTTTTGGTACCATTGTTAGGGAACTAGCTAAGCGTTGTTTATTTGTTTATTATGAATATTTTTAATTTTAGTTTGTTACTTTTAGTTTTTCTATTTCTTTTACATATTTTATAAAGGGAAGAAGATCTCTTAAAGGAGATATTCTTCCTTTTGTTGAAAACATATACAGGATTGGAGCGAAAAATAGAGACATTGTTCAAGTGATTGTTGACCAATCAAGAGTTATGAGGGATCAGAGACATTTAATGAAGGAGTTTTCTAAGTCGATCATTAGCATGACTACTTCTTGCATCCAATTAGACATGGCAATAAGGAACTATGAGATCAAGTCTATTCACTACAATATGTTGTCATCATTTCATGGAATGGCCAATGAGGATCCTTATAATTTCATTCGAGATTTACTCTATCATTCATACTATTCCTCTTCAAGGTCCAACTGAGGATCAACTAAGAATGAGGTGCTTTATATATATTTTAAAGGATGCAGCCAAGACATGGCTGTTGACTTTACCATCAGATTCTGTCACTACTTAGGGGCACTTTTACAATAAGTTCATGTAGAAATTCTACTACTAACAAAAGATTGCTGAACTTTAAATGAAAATTACAACTTTTTCACAATTGGATGGTGAGCCCTTCCATGAGGCATGGGAATAATTTAAGATGATGCAAGTACAGTGTCCACTCCATCACTATCCTATCGAGCTATTAAATCAGTTCTTTTATAACGGGCTTAATTCCCAAAGCTAAATGATGGTGGACAACGCAACTGGGGAATCTATGAGTGAAATAACAGCCGATGAGGCTATTCAATTATTTGAGATGCTTAGTATAAATTCCTAGCTGAAAAGTGTATGAGGTACGAGAATTGGTAGGCAAGATGGTGCTAAAAGTAAAAATATGGCTATGCAAGTAGCCGAGCTAACCCTCCAAGTTCAGTTATTACAAAGGAAAGGAAATTCATCGGCTTAAACTCAATAATTTTGTGGGGTTTGTGGTATCTATGGCCATGGAGTGAATGTGTTCCCTTCTAGTTATGAGTATTTTGAGGGTGATACTGAAGAAGTAAAAAATTTGGATGGATTTTAGCCAAGGAATGACCTTTATTCAAATTCATATAATCAGAGTTGAGAAATCATCTTAATTTTGGTTGGAGGAATAATAACTAACCACAATAATTTCAATAATAACAATAAGGTGAGTCTTTTAATTTTGGACAAAGATTATTTAGCATGAAGACTAGCTTGAACACCTTTATTCAAGCTAGTAATCAAGCTTAGGAGGCCACCAATATAAGATTGGATTCACTTGAGGCATCGTAAAAAGAATTGAGACTAAAGTTGGCCAAATGGACACTCAATTGCAACTGAACCAAAGGGGTAGGTTACTTAGCCAACTTGAGTAGGCTAAGGATATTTCTGTCATTAGATGGGATCATGATGAAAAACAAGAGGAAATGGCAGAGGTTGAGGTTGAGAAAATAGAAAAGTTGGCTAAGAAAAAAGAGGAGTGTATACATTCAGAATTTCAGCTATCAAAGTATGAACCTCCTATTCTGTTTCTTGCATGTCTAATTCAAAAGCAACTAAACACCTAGCTAGGTAAGCTTCAACTTTCTTTACTCAATTGTATATAATTATGCCTTTAGTATAATCATTGATACAGATGCCAAAATATGTGAAAACATTGGAAGAGCTACCTGAGAAGAAAGAGAAGTTGGAGGAGGTGTCTATGTTGTAACTATCTGAGAAGAGCTCTTGCAATATTACTAAGCTACCTAAAAAGCCTAATGATCCAGGGAGTTTTACTATTCCTTATCTCTTAGGTAGTTTAAATATTAAGAAAGCATCGACTAATTTAGAGGCAAGTGTTAGTATTATGCCCCTAAAAGTTTTTAAGGTTTTAGGTTTAGGAGAACCTAAATCAACACATCTCATAATTGAATTAGTTGATAAATCTATCATTCACCCTAAGGGGTAGTTGAGGATGTGTTGGTTAAGTTTGGAAATTTTATTTTTCTTGCTGGTTTTGTCATAGTTGAAATGGATGATAATGTTGAGAGCTCACTCATCTTAGGGGGACCATTTTTAGCAATTGCTAGAGCCATCATAGATGTCTATGAGGGTAAATTGACCCTAATATTGGGTAATGATCAAATAGTTTTTCAAAAACCCAAAATTCATACACACACTATTGTACAATAATAAGTTAAATTTTGTGAAACCATTGTTAACTTGCAACTGTTAAATGATAAAATTGATATGGTTAATAGTGTTTCTTTGGAGAGTTGTGTTGTGCTGGAATGTATGGAACTTAAACCTTATGCTTAAGCTAAAATTTTGCCTTTAACTATAGCAATGCATGAACTGACTCAAGAGTTGGTGACACACCAAAGCTTGAAGGTAAGGATGAATGCCAAAACAATGGCAAGCAAAAAATAGGCAAGAAAGGTAAGAAAAAGAGAAAAATTTTAAATGGACAAGGTAATCTTGTTTGGTTACCTAAGTTTATTATTGAATCTTGCTTGAAAATTTTGGAAGGTTGTTGGAATGGAAGCCCAAAAAGTATAGTTCTAAAAATAGTAAATTTGGGTTATATGTTGAGAGGTTTAACTCCTCTAAGGTAGGTTCATCCTATCTCCACGTCCGACTAAGACGACATTAAAGAAAGTGTTGGGTGGGAGGTAACCCATCAATTCAAATTATTTTCTAGTTTGTTTTCCTTTTTTACTTTGTGTTTTTAGTTCAATTGCCTAGAGATAATGCATAGGTATGTGTTTTTTTTTGTGATTTTGCAAGTTTATATAAGTATATAGAGGTTTACTTTGAGTTAATGCATTTGGTAAGTGAAAATTATGTGAATTAACTTGTGCTTTGAAAATTTTCAACTTATAGAGAGTGGCATGGGTCAGGTTATGACACGGGCCATGCAGAGGAATTTTTCCCTGTACGCCTTACTTGATGGAACATAATTAATAAAAAATTTAATGGCACGGGGCCTTGCACATTCAATTGCCTCGTGCGCCTTAGTATAAAAATTTACTTTTAGTACAGTTTTTAAACATAATTCTTGCAATTACAAACACTCACACACACTTCTAATTTCATAAGGACACTTATAAACCTAAGAATTCATAATGATTATTCTTCTTTTCTCTCTAATCTTTTCTTTTAGATTAATCATCAACACACACACACACACATACACACTCATTATTTGCATAATTATCAAAAGATTTTTAGGATATCAAGTAAGTGGTCTTTCAATTCATTTTACAAATTCTTTAATGAATTATGGCATGAAACTAGTTTAGGGGGTTTAGATTGTTGATAATTGGTTATATTGGATTAAATAAACCCCTCTATACTGATTTAAACATAGAATTTAGGGATAATTTGCGTTGGAATTTCATATTTGCCTATGAACCTTAAACTAGTTTAACATGTCTAGGGCTTGAATTATTTATTTGAATTGATATTTGGCATGTTTTATTATTTGAATATTTCTTGTTTGATTAATTTGAGGTGTTGATTATGCTTAATGTTTACACAACCATTAAAAATTATTGCATGCTAAGTATTTGATGACTTGCTCCAATGAACATTTTTGTACTTTTTGAGTGTTTTAGTCATTAAAGTTGTGTTTAATTCATATTCTTAACATTATTTGATTAGAATTGGGCATTGACACTTGGTGTGTGATTGTATTTCATGTATTTGTCATAATGGTTTGAACTTTAAGTCATATGCTAACCCTATGGAATAAATGGCATTGTGTTCTTATATTAGTTTATCCTATTTTGCAGATGGTAAAGGACAACAATGGTAAGTTCTTTTTCCCTTTCTTTTTGTTTTTCTTTTCAACACATTGGGGAAAATGTGCTAAATAAGTGTAGGGGGAAATGAAAGGTGAAATTAACGAGCCGCACAGCAGGAGCGATTTGAAAGGGAAATGTGAACCTGAAAAATTTTTCGTAAACTATATTTTGTTAAAACTCTTTTAACAAAAACTAGGTTAGGTAATTTTTCTAACTCTTTGAAACTTTTCCCTAACCTTGGGTTTTAGTAAATACATTTTGTCAAAACTCTTTGAACAAAATCATTTGATATTTCAAACACTTTGAAAATCAATTATATGTCAAAACTCTTTTGACATAGAGGGTTTAGACATTTATCAAACTCTTTGACTAATGACTAACCTATGAAAGGACCCATAACTTCAACCATGGATAATCACACTAATTGTGTGCAAAACACAAGTTGAACAAAGAAAGGTTAGAAGTAAAAATAGCTCTTTCCCTCCTTCATTAAGCTCCCCAAATGTGAAGCCTCTAGCTTGAGACATACCTAGCTTTTCCCAAAAGCTTTTTCTCCAATTCTTTTCAAGAAGCTTGAAACTCTTGTCATTGGTTAACTAAATGATTGATTCTTACTCCTTTACTTGAGAATTTGAGACTTGAGGATGGCTTTGGACTTTTATTTCTTCTCCACACTCACTTCCTAAGGGCTAATTGAAGATGAGGTTGTAATTGAAGAAATGCTCTTCAAAACAAACTTCCTCACTCAATTTTGTGTGAATTTGAAGCTTTCTCTCTCTAAATCTTAGAGAGCTTCTCTCTCTAGCTCATTAGAGAAGATGATGAATAGTTACTCCATCATATTCTAATTACTTGAGAGTGAATGAAAAAGTGTTAAGCAAAAAGATAAAGCCATGCCTTATATACTCCATACTTATCCAACCACTATTCCTTAAATTAAGGAACCATGTTGGAAGTTATGGTTACTTGTTCTAGTTGAAACTTGACTAAATAATTAGTTAATTAGTCAACTAGATTAAACATGCAATTAGTAGGAATCATCTTCAAACCTTAATTGACAACATCTCATATGGATTAAGCTAACATCTCATGTCAAGCTTAATTATTTTGTTCATTAGTCTAAAACCATTTCAATTAGTCATACCCATTTGTATCTCATACAAACTAAGACTTGATTGAAATTTTCCTTTTTATGAATTAAACATCCAAACATGCTAGCATCCGGTAAATTTAATTACATGTTTAATTCTTTTATCATTAACAATTAATTAAACTCTTTAATTAATCATTAATATGACACATACAAGATAATGAGAATTACCATTTGGTATGTGACTTACGAGGTTCATGTTCTACCTAACAATGAATAGAGAAAACTTTTTTCTACCCACCAAGTGTGTTAACCTAATTACACACTTAGTCCCATAAGTTGTGAGTGACGTCTAGCATAACATATTACGACTACCTAATTAGAAATGAATGTCGATGATCATATCCTTGACAAAAGCATAGACCTCTCGATCATAATTACCATGCACTTGAATTCCTTCATTATGGATTCTCAATTTTAGCTAGGGTCATAGAAGAACTCAAACCCTATGTGCTAGATCATATGACTTCTATCCAGTGTGAGTTCTCGATAAATCGATTCCAACTGGAAACTCTTTCTAGTGAACCTTATCCACTATGATTAGAGATTTATATGTTAAGAATAACCAGAAGTTATAGGATTCCTTTATTGGTTACCCAAGTTAATGAATTTTTTATTGCTTAAACACTTATCCCAACATAACACTAATTATGGCCACCATATGCCATATAGTAATACATGAATAGCATCGATATGTATGTAGTAACAAACCATAGCCACCAATATTCTAGATAACATGTCACCTCAAGTCTAAGGATTATATGCACAATCATGATTCTGATGATGCGATATTGATTGGTAGGTAACAACCCATGTATCCATCATCTAACATCACTGTTCAACTTACTCATACCATAAGTATGATCACATATTGTCATGACATCAAATG
>CAOJBK012631048.1:0-10217 GCA_948294925.1 Codiaeum variegatum | reverse complement strand
GAAAAATCCACTTGGTCAGTAAGAAAAGATTGCGCGCACGCAGGAGGGGTCACGTTGTTCGCCTTAAAACATACTGTCCAACAGTGACCGCAAGTATAAGAGCTATTATGGTATATACTGAGAATCCAAGGTCGTATCCTCGAGGAACTTGCGTTGGCTTATGGATCTGCTTTGCTAAGTGCAATTAAATGTAAAACAATTTTGGTTTTTAAAAAGTAAATTAAATGATTAAACTTAAACAAAGTCATAAAGGATGTTTTAATGCAATAATATGAATGAGTGTAAAGATATTTACAATCCATAGCCTATCATTTATGAATTTAAGTAATTGGATAAGTTAATTATGCCAAACGATTCAATTTTAATGCAATCATTCAATTTGGGACTTATTCTACTTGCAATCGCATTCATAGAAGTAATCTAAAGAAAACATACATCAAATAAAGGATTTAAGACTAAAACTTATATTCTTAATTCATTTTAGAATCTCAATTGAATAGTTCTGAGTTTGAATTTTCACTCTCGCTCCATCACTCAAACCTTAAATTAAACTAATTGGTGATCCGGTAATAGTTTACATTACACCATAAATGGCCTAGACAACCAATATTTCAAGTGTTGTAAAAATAATGCTACTTTGAATAAAATAATTTTAGTCTAATATAACTTCATATGTAAAAATATTGCAAAAGATGTAATAAGTAGTTATTAACCATATTCTAAGGTAACACTTTGTTAAAGTGTTGCACTATTTGACACCAAACGTAACATTTTAATTATAATGTTGCAATTTAGTTAATATAAAAATGTTGGCCTAGGAAAAATTAGTACATGTCCAAAATTTTCCCATTTCCCTCCATAGTGTTTTTGGCAAAAAATTTTCACAACCAACACTTAATAACTTTTTTTTTTAAATTTCTTTTTCTTTCTAAGGCTAAACCCTTCACGCTTTCAGAACCATAAAAAGAAACACTCACAGCCAATCCTCTTCGTCTTCACAAACCTCTTCACCATGAACCCTAAATTCCAAATTCAGCATCTAAATTAGATTGAAAATGAATTGAAAATGAATCAATTACAGAGAATAGTTATGACAATCATTCTTCTTCTTCAACACATATCAAATAGATCGAAAATGAAATCAATTATAGAGATCAGTTGTGACAATCGTCTCATGGAAAGATCATCAACATTTTCTATTTGCTATGTGGTTCTCAGATTTGTCTTCTCTAGAAACAAGTCTGTCTCTAACCCTAAATTCCCCAAAATTTTCAACCCATCCTAACATCCATTTTGAAGATCCTCCACTTTCAGCTTTCATTCTTGAACCTCATGTCACCAATGCTACTTTTCTGTACTAGGAAGATGTTTCTGTTTCAAATGGTAGGAGTGAAACATCACAAAGTTTGGATTCACCGGTGAAGGTTTGTTTGTGATATTTTTTTTGAAGTTAAATTTAATTCGCTAGTGGTGCCTCGACTTATATTTCTAGTTTTGTGTAATTACAGGTTATTGTGAGAATTAGACCTCTAAGTGATCATGAAAGAGTAGATGTCGTGATGGTGGGGAAGGTCTCTGCGAATTCATTATCCATTAGTGATCAGAAATTTAGCTTTGAGTCGATTTTGAGCTCACTTCAAATCAGATGCAGTATCTAATTTGAACATTATTTGGGATTAATTTATTGTTTGTAATTGCAAATTACTAATGAGGACCATCTTCAACAAAAGATGGTAAAATTTAATTAATCATTTTCTTAATTCGAATGCTGGAAGAATTTTAATCCATGATAAAACAAGTTTTCTTGGTTAACTATTTTGAAATTAACTATATATTTTTTAATCTCCATTTGGATTCTTCTTGAACAATATAAGGTGAGGGATTCTGAATTGTAAGCTATTAACAGCTGCACCTGTTATGTAGCTCATGCTCTCATGAACTTGTACTTTCCTAAATGCTTCCATTTTGCCCAGATTGTACTCTCCTCATCCCCACCCCGTACATCTCATTCTTCTATATGCATTCCATTCTCTTTAACATTCTTTTGTCTATGAAATAATTTAGCGATCCTATGCATTTTTGATATTATCTTTTGTAGGTGCACTAACTGGAGCTATCACTATGCCACTCGATGTGATTAAGACAAGGTTAATAGTTCAGGTATGCTTTATCTAATTTTATGATTGTTAGTGTATTATGCAAGATATTAGGTGTTGATTTGTTGTATTTGCAAATTAATTAATTGAAAATGATGAGACATTGCCCTTCTTTAAGGAAAAGCTAGCCAAATTTCTATTATAGGTTGTCTTATGGACTTTCTTTCTCTTGCTTGGTTTGCATTTTCAGGGGATTCAAAAGTTGTTGTTGATTCCATCAAAACCTTGAGCTTTGAGCTAAAGATTATTAGCGCTCTTCGTGGAATCAGATAGACAGATAGGGTTGTGGTGTTTTCTCTTACTATTTCGATTCTTGAGCTACGTGGAGCTATTCCTGTTGGTTATTGGATGTAACTCAAACCTTTAATGTTCACTCTCTCGGTCATTCTTGGGTTAGTCTCTGTTTCCCTTATTACTGGCAGTTTTATTAACTTTTAGTGGGGTTGTGTTGTATTTCTTTTCTCAATTGTAGAGAACCCATTTGAAAAAGGCTTCTTCTATGTGTTTGACATTTAATTGAACCCAATTAGAATGTCATGTGCATGCAATTGAGTTACAATCATTCCTTCAGATGAGTTTTAAATTTTCTTATAATTGAAATAAAAATATTCCTTTAAACATCCCTTTAATGGGACTTTTATTAAGCTTGTTTTTATAATTCTACCATGGCCACAGTGGTCATGTTTTGAATGTCACTAAGCACATTGTGGTGTTGAGATTTAACAAGCAAGTATATTTTCATACAAATAATTTTTTTCTTTTGTCGAATTTTCGGATTCCTAAAATTGATTAAATGTCCAACTAAATTCCTGATAAATATGTGATAAAAACTGTATCATTTAAAAATGATGTAAATGTGTGCAATATTTACTTGTTTCTGTTATGTACATCAAAATGTTTGATTTTTTTCCTTGCAAAACTCTTAGTTTCTGAGAGGAGTTATGTCAAGACTTGTGCAATGGGACATTTTGGTGAGTTCCATTTTTTATGTTAGTTATTTTATATTTTATGAACTTCTAAGAGCTTAGTCTAGAAACTTAAAAATTGTACGTTCTCAAACTAGTTATGTTGTTTTATTTGACAGGTATTTATCTTGTTATATTACACTTATATGTACTGCTTTTTGAAATTCTTTTGTTCAGTTCCTTTTCTGTCCTTATTTTGCTCCTAAGAAAGTTTATTTGAACTTTTGTGATTCAAATTTTAAACAATTGTAAAAACTTTTGGTTCTCACTATTGTCATTTTCAATTTTATATCATAAAGAATTATGTTTGATTTGTTAAATTTGATTTGGATTTGGCAATTCTTTGGGGCCTCAAGGACTTAGGTTTCACGAGACCTTTTTCATCAAAATTTCAGAGTATGGTCCTTGATTAGAGTGGGTAAGTTCTTATATTCATGTTACTTTTGTCCCATTCTCTTTCTCATGATGATGATGATGTAAATATTGGTATTTGTCTTCTCATTGGTCTTTCATCTCTTGATAACTAAATTTTTGCTAGTTTGGTTCTCAAGTTAGTAGCTTGAGATTTTGCATGAAGTCTATACATAATATGATATAGCCAAGGAATTTTGACATTTGAATAATGTTTTAGGGTCTTGGTTTTGGTTTGTGGTGTCTTTTCTTTTTTTTTTTTTTTTTGAAATTCTTGTATATGTAGGATATTTAGAACTTCCTTTAGATTTTGCTAAAGAAATTGTAAAAATTTGAAAATTTTGCTTAAAATTTTTAAAACTTTTGAAACACTTATCTTTATCAATCTCAAATTTCAACAAATTGTGAGAATTTCGAGCTAGACCAGAAATTGTTCTTTTTAGTAAAAGGCACATTATCATACTTTGATTAGTTTCTAGAGTTTGAGTAGCCATATTATTTTCTTTTCTACAGCTAGAATAGATGGGCAGAAGCATTTACGAGCCCGGTCACTCGAGCCTCTAGTGTTGATGTGATCTTGAGTGGCATGGCAGTTGGAACTGAAAATAAATCTAGGCCTTGATGACTTTACCATCAACGTTCAAGCTAGGAGTAGCAAACTCCACTTCAATACTAAACTTAGGCTCCAATATGAATTCATTAGGAGTAAATAAACAGGTTTATAGTGACTCCAAGACAAACTCATTTACAATATTTTTTTCAGAAAAAAAAAAAAGAATAAGTAAATAGTGGCTTAGAGTTAGACTCCAAGATGAACTGAAAACGGTGTCGTTTCAGAAGTATTACATAAGTTGAAGAATCCTCACAATGGGTTTGTAGTTGCACCACTGATAATTTATAAGGAACTAGAGTCATTAGTAATTTTTTGCTATCATTAAATCTTAATTTGGAAGTTCCTTTGAACATGAACATACTAAGTAGCACTAGGATCCCATTTGGTTTGCTCTATGTATTCTTTTAAATTTCAGATTGATTATCATTTATGCCATGTGAGGCTAGATTTAGGCACTCAGACATGCATTATTACCAGAAAATTGCTATGGAAGTCGATATGCATTCCACTAAATCTAGTTGTTTATTTGTGGACAAGTTTTTGTTACTTAGATTTTATTTTTTGGTTTTTTAGCTCACTGATTGATTTATCTTTTTTTATTGTAAATTATGTGAGGCATTTGAGGGATCTTTCTTGGGACATGCTAAAGGTTTATATTTTAGTGAAATGTAGGAAAGGTGAGGTAAGTGCTTTTCTACAAAACATAGTGTGGTGCTTACTAAAATTTTGCATTTAATTGATTAATTAAATCTTTGTTTAAATATAGGGTGTCTACTCCGAAGTTGGCCTGCAGATGTTGTATATGACAATCTGAAGTTGGCAAAGTTTAACTATTAATCTTTTTCTCAGTTGTTTTATTGTGTTTTAAAGCTTCAATATATTTATTTTTATGACGGATCAATATATATATGTTAAGCAATCCGATGGCTGGGTAACTATAGATTAGTTGCTTTTTTTAAAATAAAATTCTTTGCAAAAAGAATTTGATGAAGAGACCAAAAATGTTTGCACGTGTTTACATATTTCTTTTAGGTAGTGGTTAATCTCTATTTTATATGGTCAAAATATTTTTGATAAGATAATGGTCCACTTGGCAATTATTCTTATTTGATGAGCTTTTTCTTTTCATTAAGTCCAATAATAGTTCTTTAAAACTTTTAAATATTGCAGATTAGGCATTAGGTTGCTATTTTATTATTCTTATTTTTTTCTCCAGATATTTTAGAGGAACAGAATTTGAAGGACATCTTTGATAAATGAGGCAGGTTCAATGTCAGTAAGAAACAACACGTATTAATTTTATTTAGTTTTGTCATCTTTAAATAATCAAATTGCTTTTTTGTTTGGAATCTGAATTGTATTTACTTCAGTTTGACTGGTGAATGAACTATAAGCTGGGATAAAACTTGCTAAACTTTTTTCCCTAATTATTACTTCATCTTAGGTGCACTGTGAGTGTACGCATCAAAGATGATTCATAGATTTTTTCTTTGCCTTCACTAAAGAGAGTAATTCAGTTTGTCTCAAGAATTTGCACTAGTTAATTGTCTCATCACTTATTAGAAAAATAAAAAGTCTCTTTCATTACCTATTTTGATTTGAAAAACATTTCTGAAGTGGTGAACCAGCAAAACATAAAACTTACTACTACATATTGAATTTTGGCCCATTTAATTAATTGTCCAAAGATGTTTAAAGTGCTTATTCTTCTTTCAATAGAGGTTCACATAAATTGCTGGAGTTGTGCTTTGCTTTCGGGCAGGTATGCTATATTACCTTATTATCTCGTATGCACTTCTAGGGACTTTGTATTTTTATGTTATATTTTCTCATTTCATCTCATTTTCTCTTTTTATATGTAGTAGTTGAGATCAACTTTGATCTCATTTAGGAAGTTGGATCAACAAAGTTTTATATAGTTGAATTTTAGGATGATCTTTAAAAAAGCTTTGATGGAGAGTGGAATCTAGGATGTTGGTAAGTGACATATATTCTTGAATTTTGAGTTCCATATTAATTTTATTAGTCCCAACTAATATTGAGATATTATAAGTAAATTCAAAATTATTTTCTCAATTAATTTGTTTTTTTCTAGCATATTATTATTTTTTCAAAATTTAAAATTTGAGTTATGTTTTATTTATGTTTATTCTCTTTTTATTTATATTTGCAGGAAATCAATTAATATTAGGCTGTGAGAGGATATCAAAAAGGAAAGAACAGGGATTTTAATTATTGTAATATAAATAAGTTATGAATTATTCCAATTGTAATTTATATAATTATGATAATATTTGTATTTTTTGTGTTTTGATCAATTTCAATTGAATCATTATACTTCGATAAATATCAAAAAGTGTTATAATTATTTAAATTTAATGTTGCATTTGTTTCATAAAAAATATTGCTTAATATTAAGAATAATGTTGTGGCTGGACTAAAAAATGTTACATTAGGTAGTAAAAAAATTATCACCGTTGGACTAAAAAATTATCGCATTAGATAATTGGGAAATGTTATAAATGGATAAAAATGTTACATTTAATAAGCTAAAAAATGTTGGAAATAATTAAAAAAAGTGTTGCATTTACATTAAAAAAAGTGTTGCTAAACCTTTTTTTTTCCAAACGTGTTGCATTAGGTCTGTATTTTGCAATACTTTTTCTGTTGTTGCCTTAGATTATCAGGAATGTTGCAAGGGACACTTACCGCAACATAAAAATACCTAACACTCAACTTTTTGAAGAGTGTTGCATTAGATACCCTAATGTGACATTTTCAAGCCTATAACAATACATTGGCAATGTCGTCGTAGGCTATTTATGGTGTAGTGTTATTAACATTAAATAAATTCAATCAAGCAAAAGTTTAACAATATCAAAGAGCCTAATTACTATTATTCATATTAAGACTACTTCATGCTTAATCTCTAAACAATGAATAATTTAGCTCATGATTGGTTTAAAGTTCAACAAATTAACAATGAATTCTATAAAAATCATGCTTAATCTTTTAACACTAGAATTACCCAATGAAAATTCAAATAAAAGAGTCAAGATTGTAAACCTTAAGCAAATTGCAGAAAATCCCAATCTCCTTGGAGAAATTCAGCATTATCCTTGATTTCAAGCCAAATTGATATGAAATCTAACTAAAATTATGAAAACTATAAGTAAAATGAAGCTAAAATTATGAAAGGGTTTGGAGGAAGCTTAACCTTCAGGGGTGGGAGTTAGTTTGCAATTATTAAGATTCTGATTTGGGTAGAGTTTAGCTGATGTATAATAGTAGGGAGGTTAAGGTTCATGTTATTGAAAATGACAAGTAATTCATTCATAGTATAGTCCATTTGGGGGATTTACAATGGATGTTAACTGTGGTTTATGGTGTGAATGATTTGGAAGGTGGGAAAGTACTGTGGGAAGGTTAAGGTAGGTTGGCTGTGGCCGAGCCCTGGTTGCTTATGGGTGATTTTAATACAGTTTTAAGTGTGGCTGATAAGAAGGGGAGGGGGTGGGTGGGTATTTGGTTACAACAACCCAGATTGCTTACTTTTTCCATTTTGTGCGTCAAAATGGTATGGTGGAGCTTAAAACTATTAGACCTTTCTTTACATGGGTAGAATAGAGAGTAGAATTAATAGATGCTTGTCTAATGAGGAGTGAGGAAATGTGTTTCCTAATTATGAGGTTCTGGTCTCTGAGCTTAGTATTTTAGATTAGTGTCCTCTAGTGGTTAGGCTGGGGGTGTGTATGAGGAGGAAGAATAAGCCTTTTAGGTTTTATAAACATATGGACTGAACATTTTCAGTTCATGAATTTGGTAAGGGAGGTTTGGGGAAAGGAGTACTAGGGCTGTTTCATGTTGTACTTATTGAAGAAGCTGAGAGCTTTAAAATGTAAGCTGAAAGTGTTGCATAGGACTGAATATGTAGACATTTCTGGAAGAGTAGAAGATAGCAGGAAGGAATTGGTTAGATTGCATGAAAGGGTTATGGTTTCCGGGGGGTAATTCTAAGGTTGTGGCTTTGGAAAGAACATGTTATGAAAAGTTTAGGAAGTTGCATGGGTAGGAGGAAAGTTACTTTAGCTAGAAAGCCAAATTCTGTTGGGCGAATTTGAGGGATGATAACACTACATTCTTTCATGTAGTTGTGAAGTAGAAAAGGGCTTTTAATAGAATTTCTAGGCTAAAGAGGATTGATGGTTCTGTAGTGGACTCTGAGGAGAAAATTATGAAAGAGATGGTTCAGTTTTATAAGGAACTATTTGATGCTCCTGGCATTGACATGAGGCATATTGATCCTGCTACTGTAAGTACTGACCCTGTTTTGGGAGAGGAAGAGAGAGACAGGATTACTAGAAATGTAACTATAGAGGAGTTAGAACAACTATGTTTAGTATTGGTGATCTGAGAGCCCCATGAGTGGATGGTTTTAACAGTCACTTCTTTAAGAAGTGTTGGAGTATTGTGGGAGAGAGTGTCTTCAGAGCTATGCATGAATTCTTTTTACATAGCAAGCTTTTGAAGGAGATCAATATTACTGCTATGACAGTGATCCCAAATAAGCCAGAGGCTGAAGAGTTAGGGGATTTTAAACCCATTTCTTGCTGCTCAATTGTATATAGGTGTATTATAGAGATTTTGAGTAATAGGATGAATGAATGCTTGGGGAGGATTATTTTTAAATCTCAGACTGGTTTTTTAAAGAAGAGGTATATTGGAGATAATATTCTAATGGCTCAAGAGTTAGTGTGGGACTATCATGCCAATAAAGCTCATGCTAGGTGTGCTATTAAAGTAGACTTAAGGAAGGCATATGATTCATTAAGTTGGGATTTTTTAGAGGAAATGATGATATTCTTGGGGTTTCGTTTGGTGTTTATAGGTTGGGTTAAGGAGTGAGTCAAAACTGCTCAGTTCACTTTGGTGATTAATGGGAGTTATGAAGGAAAATTTTATAGTTATAGGGGTGTGAGGCAAGGGAAACCCATGTCCCCTTTGCTATTTGTTATAGTTATGGAAAATTTATCCAGAATTTTAGGAAAGGTGGAAGGGGGGGGGGTCGAGTCTTGGGGGGTTTAAATTTCATAAAGGTTACAGTAATTTGAGGCTAAATCACTTGATGTTTCCTGATGACCTGTTCCTCTTTTGTCATGGGGATTTGGGTTGTTTCTGTGTTGCAGGAGAAGCTTAAGAGTTTCTTTCAAACTTCTGGCCTTCAGGTAAATTTGCTAAAGAGCAATATTTTTATGGCTGGGATCTCAACTATAGTGAAAAGTTAGATTTTAGAAAGATTAGGGTATATTGAGGGTAAGCTTCCAGTTAAGTATTTGGGAATTCTTCTCATTTCAAAACGGTTGAAGAAGGAACATTGTAGGGACTTGATAGTCAAATTGACCAGTAGGGTTACTTCTTGGGCTATTCATAAGTTGTCATATGCAGGTAAGCTGCAGCTAATTAATTATGTACTTAGTACTATGTGCAACTATTGGTGTAGCATGTTTGTGCTGCCTAAGAGTGTGATTAGGGAGGTTGGTGGGATTTGTAAGAGGTTTCTCTAGGTAGGATCTGAATCTGGTAGGGACAAGGGTAAGGTTGTTTGGAATTTAGTCTGTAGACCAAAAAAGGAAGGGGGTTTGGGTATAAAAAACATTTGGGTTTGGAATCAGGCTACTATGTTAAAACATTTATGGAAATTATAGGTAGAAAAGAGAACTTTGTGGGATGTATAGGTCACTGATAATTACTGCAAGAAGTTGGGTTTTGAGGAATTGTAAAATCACATAACTGTAGTTAGAATTTTAGTCAACTGTTAAAGCTCAGGACAATAGCCATTGAGCTATTTTCCTATAGGTTGGGTGATGGTAAGGATTTATTTTTATGGCATGAACCCTGGGTAGGACAATGTTCTATTAGAGAGAGGATGCCTCATGTTAATTGGTAGCATAGTGTGGTCCCTATGCATTCTAAAGTGGCTGATGGGTGGAGAAGGGGGCAATGAAGGTTATTTGGGGGGATGAAGCCTCTATTAGGTAGGTGCTTCATGAGTATGTTGTCACTGAGATTCCT
>CAOJBK012630987.1:0-12295 GCA_948294925.1 Codiaeum variegatum | reverse complement strand
CTGCTACTTCTAAATCTATGCCTTTTGCTGCAAGAATGGTTCCTGCACAACATTCTCCTAATGGTTTTCTTCCTTGTCGTTCTTTTCTTCAACCTTCATAGCTAAGAAGATCAATTTGTAGTTTTTGTGGATATGCTGGTCATACTGTGGACAATGCAAAAGTATGGTTATCCACCTGGTTTTTCTACCAATTACAAGCCTTTTTTTCAACCTCCAAATAGTATTTCTAGACCCATAATTACTCTAGTCAATAATGTTGAAGTAATTTCTTCAGAAGATTCTTTTTCTCATGAGCCTCATTATGATTCTTCTACCCAATCTATGATTCTAAAATTTTCCAATTCTAGTGTTACTTCATCTTTCCCTTTTACATCTAAACAGTGTTAGCAGTTGTTAGCACTCTTACCAGGATCAAATAATTTAAGTGCTTCAAACATATCAATTGCCCAGTCTAATGTTGTTTCTTCTTCCACATCTGGTCATATAGCCTCTGGTATGTCTTTTTCTTCAATCAACGGTAAAGATTTGTGGATCTTGGATAGTAGAGCTACTGATCACATTACCAGTTCTTTAGAATTTTTTGATACTTACCAATCAGTTGAAGGGAAATGCGAGTCGTGCAACAGAAGCATGAAAAACCATCATTTAAAATTTTTTCAAAGTTAAAACATTTTTGTTTAAACACTTTAAACATATATGTTCATATACATGTTTCAAACTATTTGAAAAACATTTAAACATTATAAATCTTTTGTTAAAACACTTTTAACATATTGTTCACATGTATATATATCGAACTTTTTGATAAAACATTTGAACATAGTGAACCACATTTAAACCCATCAACTTGATCTACCAATTTTGTGCAAAACACAATGACACAAAGCATGCAGAAGAAATGTATCAAATACCTTTCTCCTTTGCTTTATTGAGCACCCCAAGTGTGAAGCATCTAGTTATCTCTCACCAAGCTTGAGCAAGCTTGAGGCCCCCTTCACTTTGATGCAAGACGTGATCCTTGAACTCCCTAGGTTACCCTTTAGCTTAGGTTCAAGTCTCAATTCCAAGTTAGGGTATAAGTGAGTGTGTTAAATCCTTTGGACTTCCTTAGCAAAGGTAAAATCCTAAAACTCTAAGTTAGAAATCCTTTTAAACTCTTCAAAAAGCTCTCAACTTAAGTTCTGGAAATTTTCTGCTCTTCACATAATTAGCTTAGGCAAAACAATTTGCATTTTATATGAAGATCAATTCCACTAATTTAGATGAGTCACTATTCACTTCCATTAAGTAGGACACTTGTCATGACTTGGTGATTTGCATGAAAACACATGTCATGACAAAGTCTAAGGGGAGAGTGAATTGTGATCATCATTCATATTAGAGGAAAAATTCTGCTCCATTAGTTATCACTTAACTAATCCCTTTGCTTAATGATTTTTATCCAATTTCAATTTAATCCTCCAAATTTTGTATCTCATACAAATGGACTAAATTGAAATACACTCCTTTGAAATGAACTTCAAGATATGTTAGTCATCTTTGTGAATTTAATCACAAGTTCAATTCGATTATAATTAATAGTTAATTGAACATTTCAATTGAATATTAATTATAATATCTTTACACAATACTTGCTTAATACTTTTCGACGTGTGAATCACTAAGTTCGTGTCCTAAATAGCAACGAGATAAGAAAACTCTTTTCTTATATCTATGTATAGGATCTCATCTAATACATAGTCTCATAAGTCGTGAGTGACGTTTAGCAAACATATCGCGACTACCTAAATAGGAATGAATATTGACAATCAAGTCAATAAACATATAAACATGGACCAATGGACATAGTTACCATGCACTCAAATCCCTTCCTTATGGATTCATAATCTTAGCTAGTGTCATGGAATCGTCAAATTCTACATGCTTCAATCATATGACTACATCTAAGTTCTAGTCCTCTGTATTTACGATTCCTACTAGAAACACTTTCTAGTGAATCTTTTCCACCTTGGCCAAGGATTTCATACCGAGGAGAACTAGAAGCCATTGGATCCTTACTTGTTTACCCATACTAATGAATTCTCTCTTGGATAACATTTATCTCAATATATTACTAAGTACAGTGACCAGATGCCATATACCCCCGCTTAGCTAGCAGAAGTATGTAAGCAGTAGCAAACTGTACCCACTAATACATTAGATAAATTCCACCTCAAGTCAAAGGACTATATGCATAACTATGACTTAGACGATTAAATATTGACTATAGTAAAACCCATGTATTCATCGTCTGACATCACATGTTCAACTTACTCATCACATGAAAGTTCATATGTTGTCATAACATCCCATGTCTGTAGCATGAGACTCACTATCCATTACCATAAGTGTCACATACTTACAATGGATGACAACATCGGTGATGGTCTTCTGAATTATCGATGTCTCAATCAATAATTCTATGACCACGAACATGTTTTATAGCATTATGATAACAAAAACTTGTCACTCATATTCTTAACTCCTTAAGAATAGATTCTAATACAAAATGCTAATAGAACATATATAAGTTATAATAGAATTTGGGATTCATTTAAATAAAATATATATTTTATTACCATTGAAATTCAATTATTACATTTACAATGAGTTCTAGGCATACAGGTCTAACAGTGAAGGCATTTGATTGTTGAGTTCGTCTTACAAAGTTTGTTATGGTCAGTAGGGACGAGGCTTGGTCGACATGAATGAAGGGCAAAAAGAACTCTAATGGTAGACAGTTTTGCAACAGGTGAAATAGTTTCCAGAAAATTAACCCCTTCCTGCCGAGTATAGCCTTTGACTACTAATCTGGTTTTAAAACATTTAATACTATCATCTGCATTGTATTTAGAGAAAGGGTTATTGATGGTGTTCTCAAGTTATTACTGGTTAGTTCATCCGGCCAAGTTGCAGATTTTTTCACAAATCCCTTAATTTAATTCAATTTCATGTCTTTTTTAGCAAGTTGGGTGTTCTTGACATCCACACACTAGCTTGAGGGGGATATTAGGTGTACTATAACTTAGGTGCAATGCTTCACACATTAGTTCAGCTCCTTCAAGTTTGTTGCAACATAATTTGACAGCTGGCAACAAGCTATTGGATTAGTTAGAAAATCTGTTTTGTATTCTTTCTTTTCCCGCCAAATTACTTCTCATTTCTTTGTATAAAAGAGCATTAAAGCTCAGCAATAATGAGATTAACCAAATTTTCCTCATTCTGTAATTTTGTTACCTTCTGGGGCTATTGAATATGCGTAGGTGGAAATGTACTGGATACAGAAGCATTAGAAGTGTCGTGAACATAATTACTGCAAAAAAAAAAACATCATTGATGCTATAATAATTCCGAGTGAAAATAGGAAAAGCACACGCAAAAAGTAACCAATTGCCTGAGCTTGAAGAGCTCCTGATCGTCTAATGGAATAAGCAAGTTTCAGTCAACTTTCAGGTATAATTGCAATTTTTTACTAACTTATCCCATTCTACCGACAACCCCGAGTGATTTATCCTATCATCCACTATTAAAATAAATAATACTAATAATGAGTTTGTTTGTATAATATAATATCAATTATCAGAATAATTATAGCAATGAAATCATAAGAACATTGACTTAGGCCAGAAAGGAAAGGAGAGAAAGAAAGAAAGAAATCATAACAGCTTTGATTAAAATTTCGAAGATTCTAACATAGCCACTTAGCCCCACTGATTTCCTAAATACTTCAACAGAATTTGATTTTGAAGATGATAACTATAGATCATTGAAACAAACAATGGTATCCATTAAAACCAAGTTAACAAAACATGTTCAGGGGAAAAAAAAGGTAACAAAATTGACATGGTTTAAGTATCATTTAACCTCTTATCTAAGACACGCCTTTTTCAGTTGCCTTCATATTTTGGGTCAGCCATCACATAATGGTAAGCTATAACCAAAACAAATATAAAAATGCCAAGAAAATTGGCAAAAAATCCCAGGTCTTGATCATCAAACATCTGCAGAGCAGAAACAAACTTCAAGTTATCAGAACCAAAGGCACACAATCTGAAAGTTCATTTGCTGGAGTACTTGATTATGCAAACAAGATGACATCCTTGGGCAGAATATACACACAATACCTTCAGCTGCATTGTTCTTCGGTTATAATATTTTTACATCACGTGATCAGTGAAAGAAAACAATCTATTAATGCAAAGAGTTTCTCCTAGGTTAGCAAACAATTTACTCAAGACCATTTTGCAACTTCTTTAAGATAATAAATTTCATGTGCATGATCACACACTTAAATAACAGCCAAGATAGTTACCAAGTAATATGACAAAAGACAGCTATAAAATAAAACCATTCAAAATAAACTGTGGAATGGACAAAAGGTACTCCAGTCACCAACCAGAGTCATTGCGTCAGCTTTTTTTAAATTTAGGAACTGTGAAGCTTAACTTTTCCTTTTAATCTATTTCCATTAATTTTATAATTAACATATTCAATTTGTTTATCATGGCAAATATCTGAAGAGTGTAGATATACTTCTAATAACAGAAATTTCAATTTCCTTGAGGTTCCAAAAAATAGGCTTTTCAATCTTCAATCTAAGTTACTCAAACTAAGTCTTCTGATTGCAAGTCTGTCATGAAGATTAAAATTAAAGCTGGTACTCAAGAATATGACTACAAGCAGACATTTAGAAAGCAGAGGAGAATTTGTTCATAAGTATTACCTTAAAGCACTATGAGATGTAGATTTGATAAATTATGCATACGTTCGAGAGATAATCTCAACATAATGGTGTATCAAAAAAGACAAGAAAAAGGGATGTAAAAAAAAAGACAAAATTCCAGTGATTAGGTAGTTAAAGCCTATAGGCTGCCTCAAAATACAAGAGATCCAAGTCCAAATCCTCTGGCAGGCCCTCCCGTCTAAGAGTTTCCAATGTACCATAAAAGCATCAATTGCTATTCCAATCATACAACACAAATAACCAAAATCTACAGCAATAGCATGTAATCACTGTTTCTAGGCACAAAGAAATGGCAAGCATTGTTCCCACATCTACAATCAATTCCTATAAGCAATGTTTGTAGGCTAGGTTCAAACAAAAAGCAATAGACATTTTCTAATGGTACATTTAATAGGCCATAATAACATGTAATGTAATATTATCAAATGTATTTGTAGTACAAATTTACATTAGAAATGTAAATAATTACATTTCATTACTGCATACCAAATACACTATTAGTGTCTAACAGACCAAAATGCAATTCCTAGTTTCCTACCCAACTCCAAGGGAATTTGAAGGCTGTGAAGCAGAAAGTGCGAGCATCCTAGTATGTTTGAGAACCTCTTCTCTAAATTAACTCGTTGATCCTACACCCGTTTTAGGATTCTAAAAAACCATAATGAATTCGAAGGAATGTCACTGAACATAACAAAACAACAAAGTTATAGCCTTCAAGTTTCAAAAACCTACACACAACTAATCTATCCATTTGCAACCAACACATTGTCACTAATAAGCTCATTTTCAACCAACCCGCCACCATGAAACATAAAAATGAGTATTCATCAGCAAAAGACTGAAAACATTCATAGAGAAAAAAAATGAAAGAAAAACTAAAGTAACCAATCACAGTGGGATTCGAACCCACTACCTTTAGATCCGGAGTCTAAAGCGATATCCACTCCACTATGCGATCCTTTTGTTTGTCTACTTCACATTTTTGAATTTCAATTGGCATTTCGAAACCCGTTATCATGTCAGCACAAAACTGGTAAAAACACTCATGCCCCGAAATACATAGGAAACCATTATACAATTCAATTCAGAACTAAAACTCAACTCAACTCAACTCAACAAAGCCTTAATACCAAGTTAATTAGGATCGGCTATATGGATTCGTTTTCTCATCTCGGAGAGATTGTGAACCATATTATCAGAAATATTTAAAAACTAAATATCATGTTGAATGAGTCTACTACAAGTTAGCTTAGGTCTAACCCTCCCATCTACTCAGAACTACCAGCAGAAAATCACATAAATGCAAAACAGATCTCTAATCAAACTATTAGCCACTACACTACTGCAAATCTCAATCTAAGTACTGAATTGATGAAGATTAAAAGATCATGACACACACCTTTTGGTTAATTTGAGGCAATGGCGGCCAATTTAATTGACTGAGATCTCAATAATCAGACGCAGTCTCCGTCTTTTCTCTCTCTCTCTCTCCCCCTCGATCTCGACGTTGATACTATTGTTTCGATTCTGAGAGTAATCGGCGGTTTTTCTGTAAGCTTGGAGTTTTTACCTTGAGAAAGTGGACTGGATCCATAACACTGATGGGTTGGGCTCCTATCACTTTTGTGTAAATGATATTTCAAAATTATTCTTTAAACAACTTTCATACTTAAATTTTTTAAAATCCCATTATTCTACTTAATTTGATAATTTGGTTATATATTATTTATTGGGGGTTGTTGTTTTTTTATTTTTATTTTTTGCCAAATAATAATTTCATTAAGGAGAATCCAAAAGAAGCCATTATTCCATAACAAGTGGGTGGACTAGTAGCCAGTTGGGATATAATTGATAAGAATTTGCTAGACCTACTACAATGTGAGTAAGCTTCTTAGCTTGTCTACAAATCCATCCACACCTAAACGAAGGATTAGCCTCAAAATAATTAAGGATAAGTTCCAGTCTAGCCCTATAATTATAATTATTCAAGCAAGCCTTCTTAGAAGTCACTTCAACTACAGGTAAACACTCCATCTCACAGAAATTAAGACCTTCCTTCAATGTTGTCTTGACTGCCAAGAATAAGCCTTCAGTTTCAACTTGAATTGTAAAAAAAGCCTTGAAATTCTTGCCAATGCCATGTATAATATGACCTACATTGTTTCTGAAAATAACTGCAGCTGCAGCCTCTTTAGAGTCTTTGTTGAAGGATGCATCTATGTTAGCTTTAATGACATTGATTTGAGGTGGCTTCCATGAAGATGCTGAGTTAGTTGAAGTTGACTGATTTTGAACATGCTATCAGCAATCAATTTTTAAAGCTCAAGAAGCACAGATCTTGCAAAACTTAGGGTCTTAGCTGGATTAGGGCTTTCACCTCTGAAGATCTGTGAGTTTCTACACCTCCAAATGTTCTAGAGAATAGTTGAAACTTGTTGTGCAGCATTGTGAATTCCTTATTTTTCTAGACTTGGTATAATCCAGGCCCACCAATGTGCAATAGTATAGTCAATGAAACTATCAACTTTTAGATGCAAATCAAAGGCAAACCATGTTGCCCTGACATGAGGACAGAAAAAGAGTGCATGTTCAATAGTTTCAACATATGATCCACATAAGTCACATATATCAAAATTAGATAATTATCTCCTGCATAAATTGTGTTTTGTTGCAGGAACATTATTAAAGGCTCTCCATAAAAATGCAGCTTGTTTAAGGGCTATATTTCCCTTCCAGATTAAAGACCATAAAAGGGAGGAAACATTGCATTAGAGGGAGAGGTAGAAGAATGAGATTCTTCTTCACAGATGAATTTATAGCAGGATTTGGAAGAGAAATCCCATTCCTGGCTGGTGACCAGATCCACACATCCTCTTTGCTAGTGCTTCCAGGCTTGATAGTTGTAATAAAATCTCTTTCTTGATTATTGAAGAGTTTCTCCAAAAGTTTAAGGTTCCATTCTCTTCCTTCAAAAATTAAGTCTGCAACCCAGTACTGCTGAACATTTGCAGGCCTAGTAGAATGAACTTTATGATCTGAGTTAACAGTTATCCAAGGGTCACCCTATATGGTTGTATTGTTTCTACTCCTAATAGCTTTGAGAGCATCCTTACTGATCAGATCTCTTGCTTCCATAATATCTTTCCAAGCTCAAAAGGCATTGGACTTCAGCTTGGCTTGCCAAAAATTGGAATCTTTAAAGTATATAGCTCTATAAATCCTTGCCAGAAGAGAAAAAGGGTTCTCTATAATTCTCCAGCATTGTTTGGCTATAAGAACTAAATTGAAATTCTTGAATTCCTTGAAGCCCATTCCTCTAGAAAGTTTTGGCTTAGTTACTTTGTCCCAACTGACTAGATGAATCCCTTTGCCTTCACTGCCCTTCAACTAAAATTTGGAAAAGAGAGAACTAAGGGATTTGCAGAACTTATTAGCTAATAGGAAATAAGACATAATGTGTACTGGGGGGGCACTAAGGATATCTTTGATCATAACCTCCCTACCTGCAAAGGAAAGAAATTTATTCTTCCAAGAAGAAATCTTTAGTTGCACCCTTTGTAGAATGAAGTCTAGAGACTTTGATTTTGATATATCCCAACTGATGGGAACTCCAAGATAGAGCTCTCCTTTCTTGGCCAATTGAATTCCCATTTTATTACCATTGAAGTCTCTCCATATCTCTGGATAATTTTTTCTAAACAAAATAGAACTCTTGTCTAAATTAATACATTGTCAAGACAAGAGTTCATAAGATTGTAGAATACGACTGATATGAAGGATTTATGTCTCAGTGGCTTCATCAAATAGAATCAGGTCGTCTGCATAAATAAGATGGGAGATAATAGGACTAGACCTATTGAATCTAAAGCATTTGAGGTGTCCAGCTGCAACCTGATTATCAATGAGCAAAGAAAGGAAATTTGCAGCTAGAATATAGAGGTAGAGAGATAAAGGATCTCCCTACCTAAGTCTTCTAAAAGGAGAAAAAGATTCTTAAGGAATGCCATTAATCATAACTCTATAAGAAACTAAGGAAATACATTATACTACCCATTTGATAAAAGTATTATTGAAGCCCATGCATCTCATAACTTCTAGAATGAAGTCCTAATCAATGCTATCATAAGCTTTCATAATGTCAACCTTGATAGCGTAGTGCATAGCCTTTTCACTACATGCTTTATTAAATGCATTCAAGATTTCATGGAAAAGAAGGACATTGTCATGCATACTCCTCCCTTTAATGAAAGCAGACTGGTTTTCACTAATTAAGTTAGGTAACACATGCATGAGTCTATTAACCAGAATTTTAGCAATGATCTTGTAAGAGAAGTTACATAGACCAATAGGTCTATAAGATGTTACTTGAGTAGGGGCCTCTCTCTTAGGGATTAAGACCAAAAAGGTCCTATTGAATTTTGGATTCATGTAGCCTGAAGAAAAGAAATCTGAAACTGCTGTGCAGACCTCCCCTTGAATAAGACCTCAGTTTTTATGGTAAAAGAAGCATGGAAATCCATCAGGGCCTAGAGCCTTATTTAGTGCTAGTTGAAACACAGTTGTTTTAATTTCTTCAAAAGTCACTGGACTAGTATGCTTGCAATTAAGATCATTAGAAATTCTTAATGTCATAACTTCAACAACAAAATAGAGGTCTATATGAAGCCTTCTAGTGAAAAGCTTCTTGTAAAAGTTTGAAATTCCTGCTCTAATGGCAGCTTGGTCATAGATCCAAAACCCTTCCTCTCCTTTGAGTCTCAAAATGAGGTTCTTTTGCTTTCTTTGAATAGTAGTGGAGTGGAAATACTTATTTTTGTGCCTAAAATAAAATTTTGGGCTTTGAAAAATAAATAAATTAAATTAAATATTAGTTTATCCAAAATAAATTATTTATTGGGTTTATTGGTCCAAATAAATAATTAAGCCCAATTACAAACCCAAAAGTGAGTCAGCATTAAATTAATGTTAGAAACTTCCAACCACAGATACTTGGGGATAAAGAAAAATAAAGTTCGTAACTGATCATTTATGTCTTTCTCAGAGGCTACTGGTGTTTCATCTTCTGGCTGGGGAAATGGTATAAAAGCTGTAGTAGACAACACAATCAAAAAGTCGAACAACAAATCAAACACAACAACTCAACAACAACAATCAACAACTTATCAATCAACCAACTCAAATTCACATCTTTATTTTCTAAATTTTAGCACTTCCTCAAGCAATCTTTTTTCTTTATTGTAATCATCAAATTTCAACTTTTCCCAGTGTTTTTCAATTTGCTATAATTGCAAACTTCCAACAATTCAATGCAAACATGCTTTCAATTTTCATTTCCAAATCTCATCTCTAATTCACAATTAAAGTTTAGTGAAATCCAAACAAATTATGGTAAAGGCGTTTGGGAATCTACTTTCGTTTAAACAGAAGTCAGGTTATTTACATTTGAGGAACTTCTCCTCTTGCACGCCCGTAAGTCTGAGATTTTATACGTAATAATCTTTTTGGCATGCTCGATGGGACATCGTTTCACTATGACAAAATTACATAATGGAAAAGAAATTGATGTTAGAACGTCACCCAAAAAAATGCATGAGGAATCAGGTGATGAACATTCTAAAGAAGCTTTGACTCCTTATAGTCAAAGTAGAGACAAATCTCCTATCGACATGATTAGGGATAGTAGCTTGAAAATAATTGAAGATTCTAGTGAGAACACTAGTTCTCAAAGTTTTAACAAGTTTAGAGCACTACAAGAGGCAATTCCTCAAGTGGTGGGTTCAATCAAACAAGCCAACATTATTATGTCTGATACTTTTGGTAATTTTGAAAAAATTATGAATGATCTAATGCAATCTCTTTCTACAAATGATGAACAACCATCGAAACAGGGAAACACCTCAAAATCAGTGGCCCAAGATGAAGTTGCTAATTCCATGAGGCCTTCCTCAGAAGTTCTTTTGGCCACTGATGACATGTAAAAACCTTCTTATAGAAGGGAAGAAGTTGTACCTATCAAAATTAATAATCATATCGGCTCTACTAGCCATAATACTAATTTTACTAATAATAAAAGGCCTGATCAATAAGTTTTTTGCATAACTAATCCTTCATTGTAGCCCGAAGTCTATGAATAGGAGAATAGAGACTTAGGGGGAAACCTTCCTCAGGGGCATATGCCAGTTCCTCAGACCGGTATGCCACTTCCCCTGACTAATGTGCCACTTCCTCAAGCTCTAAGGATGGAAGGAGTTGATTTGGATGTTGTATGTGATGTGGTGCAAGAGTTGTATGGTCCTGATCTTCGTCAAGTGGGCCAACTCGAATATCATAAGCCATATCAGGATATGATCGACAGAGATAATCCTTACCCAAGAGGTTATCATTTTCATAAGTTTTCCTTATTCTCTGGGGAAGAAGGACAATCTACACTGAAACATATTACCTGTTTTACCATCAAATGTGGTGAATTGGAAAATTATGAAAAATTTTCCAATTTGAAATTGTGATTGTTTCCTAATAGCTTTACTGGTACTGCTTTTACCTGGTATGACACCCTCTCTAGGATTTACGTGTTTACATGGTAAGAGATGGAGCCTCAGTTCCGCACTTAGTTCTTCAAGACTAAACCAGAGGTTTCTATTGCTGAACTATATAGAGTGACTCAAAGAGCTGGAGAAATGACTGATATCTTCATTGCACGATTCAAAAAATTGAGTAATAGGTGCAAAATCTTCTTACCAAAAACTGAATATATCAAAATGGCTCAAAGGGTCTCGATATTGAGCTGAAGAAGACATTTCAAGGTATGGAATTTTGAGACTTTTATGAGCTTGCTGCTAAACTTAGTGAGTATGAAGAATTAATTTGGGAGGAGAATCAAAGGAGAAAAGCCTCAATGAGACCTTATTTCCAAGAGGTTTCCAATGTTGATATTGTTATTGCTGACCTTACTTATACTGGATCCTGTGTCTGCCCACTACTTGAGAAGAAATCTCCAAAGGTTTGGAAGAAATACCAAGGCTCAAATCCCTAGATGCAATACACTTTTGAGATCTTAAAAACTTATCAGATATTTGATTTCCTCCTCAAGGAGAAATTCATTAAGCTTCCACCGAATCACAAACTTCCAACAAAGGAGGAATTGAAAGGAAGAGAGTATTGTAAGTATCACAATTCTTACAACCATTCTACGAATGCTTTTTGGGTGTTTACACTACAAAAAAAATTGAAATTACTGACGCAATTTACTGACGCATTTTTTTGCGTTAGTAATTAATGACACAAAAAATAACATTACTGACGCAAAAAAAAAACAAAATTTTAATTTATTACTGACGCAAAAATTGGGTCAGTAACTTACTGACCCAAATTTCATCAGTAATGCGTTAGTAGTGCGTCAGTAAAAAAAATTAAAAAAAATATTACTGACGCCAATTAGCGTCAGTAATTAAAAAGGCACGGGATTGAAATTTTTGCGTAAATTCGCGGTCAAAACATAGTTACTGACGCAAT
>CAOJBK012630175.1:0-11813 GCA_948294925.1 Codiaeum variegatum | reverse complement strand
TCTCAAACTTAGATGAGGAGGTGGATGAAACATGCATTGCCTAGCTAAAGGCAGGAAGGCCATATGAATGTGAAATGTTGACAAAGCCTCTTCCTGTACCTAAAAGGAAGGACTAGATAAACAAAATTGCTAAGGAGTATTCATTCGATATTGCAAACGCTGAAGAGATATTTGATGCTATATTAAAAGACAGGAAGATTGAGTTTAGTGCTAGACATGTTATCCCATCACCAGAAGATCAATCTTAGATGTACTATAAATGACACAACTCTAAGCTTCACTATACTAACAATTGTCTTAGTTTTAGCAATATCATCTAGAAGGCAATTGAAGATGGTCGATTAAAGTTCCCACTAAAGAACAAACATTAGGATGTTGAAACAACCACATTCCCAAATAAGAAGTCTACTAGGATAAACATTAGAATGGTAATAATGACTCCATTTGAGTTGGGCTACTGAAAGGCAAACTCTCTTTTGAGGCTGATGGAAAAGATGGATTTGTCAGAAAGGCTAAAAGGAAACAACCAGTTCAATAAGGGGATAACATAATTGATGACTGCCTAATGTGCCCAAATAACAAATCAGAATTTGAAATTGTCCCCAAAAGAAAGCTCTCAAGCTATGAACATATATATCTAAGAATTGATAGGCATTTCCCAATAAGCAAGGAAAGAAACATGTCCATCAGCGGCTTCAGTTCTCAGATGTAAGGCATATGAGGGACCCACTAAGGAGTTAGGTTATGGCTATCAAAACTTAACCTGAATCTAGTAGTAGAGTGCCTAAGACTTTTAATCCCTCTCTATCAAAGCAAGAGGAATGGGAATATCATGAGCCCAAAATAAGGCCAAGTGAACATCACAGACACATGGAAAGGGAACTCACTATGATACAGAAGGTAGGGTGTAAAGGTAACAACAGGCTATAAAACTAGAGTAAGAGGCAAAGCATGATCCCTAAAAGAAGGAAGAGTTATTGGATAGATAAGAAAAAGCCCAGTTAAAAGAGGAATAATATTGGGAAGCCTAAGAGTAGAGAAAAGATAAAGAAAGACATAGATGGCTAGCTAGAAATGGCAAACAATATAAAAGGTGAAGGATCGGTTAGCTAAAAAACATGAAAGGATTCTCAAAGAAGTTGATGACCAAGCTAAGGGAGATGAGGAAAAGGTTTTGGCACTCAGTAGAAAATTATGGGTCCGAAGAAATGGAAAGGTCGAAGAAAAAGAGAAGTCCTTGGTAAATATCAATAGGGTGTAGCATGAAGTCTTACTTAGCAAGCGCCTAGAAGAAGGGGGGAGTTCTCAACCAATAGTCAAAGCACTAAATATTGGCATGATATCAGTTTCACCTATGTCTATGGATGATGACATGAGGGCTACCATTTTTCCTAATAACTTCCAGGCCAGGCCAGGTAGGCCACCACTCTAAATGGAGACATTTTGGAGGCCGATCTTAGTGAAGAAGGTGAAGTTATACCTCCCTCAATTACTATTGAGAATCCTCAACAACATTTGGATAATCACAATTGACCATTGTATATGAAAAGGGAGGAAAATGGGATATCGACCAATAGAATTCTAGTAGACAATGGAGCAAGAGTGAACATCTTACCTCTAAAGACATTGAAGAAGTGAGGGCTCACAACTAATGATCTTAAAAGGGCTGATCTTTCTTTGCATGACTTTGTAGGGGGTGAGACTCTCCTAAAAGGGTCCATTGTAATACAATTAAAAGTTGATAGAGAAACTCAGCCAATAAGTTATTATGTTGTTAATTCATAGGTTAACTATAACTTATTACTTGGGTGAGATTAGATCCGCAGTAACTTATTCCTACCCTCAAGCTTGCACTAAATGCTTATTATTTTTAGAGATGAGTATTTAGAAATTGTGAATGTAGATCCAAAACCATTTGGACAAGAAGTGCATATGATATATGTTGCCTACTACCAACGAAACATATTGGTGCCATCCTTAATGGAACCTAAATAAAGCTTGGAAATGAAGATTATTTTGGGCAAAGAAATTTCACGACATGTGTCAGTAGGGCCAAATAATGGCCACAAATGACAGTAATTTTCATGCATAGTATAAAAATTTCCAAAATTTCTAGAAGGCAAAAGGAAGTCATAAAGAAGCTCCAAGAGCTATTCTAGGAGCACATATGTCAGCTGAATGTACTTACAAAGATGATAAGTAAGATTTATCAGGGACTTTAGGGATTGGAGACATCAAGATTGCAAGAAAGAAGTTGGATGAAGTACCAATTGAAGTTCAAGATCTTGTTAAAGAGATTAACCTTGGAACAAAGGCTGACCATGACTGATTTTTATTAATGCAAAACTCATTCCAAAATTTGAAAAGAAGCTTATCAGTCTATCATTTGAATATAAGGATTGCTTCACCTAGAATTATGATAAGATGCCTGGGTTAGACAGAGCTCTAGTGAAACATTAGTTGCCTATCAAGATAGGCTACAAACCCTTCAAATAACCCATGAGAAGGATGTCGACCGAGGTTGAGGATTGATTAAATAAGAAATAAAGAGATTACTAGAGGCAAGATTCATAAGACCTACAATCTATATTGAATGGCTATCCAACATCGTCCCAGTAATAAAGAAAAATGACAATCTGAAGATTTGTGTAGAATTCAGAAATTTGAACACAGCTACGCCAAAAGATGAGTACCCAATGCCAATTGTGCATATGTTGATAGATTCGATATCTAGGAATGCTATTTTGAGCTTCATGAATGGTTACTCAGGGTACAACTAAATTAAGATAGCCGAGGAAGATATGCACAAGACAACATTTAGGTTTCCATAACTAATTAGAGCATATGAGTGGGTAGTCATGCCATTCGATCTCAAGAATGCTGGAGCTACTTATTAGAGGGCTATGAATTCAATATTCCATGATTTTCTTAGAAAATTCATAGAAGTGTACATTGATGATGTAGTAGTGAAGTCCCAGTAGGAAGATCAACATTTGGCCGACCTGAAGCAATCTTTCAAAATAATAAATGAGTACAAGCAAAAGATGAATACCTTAAAATGTGCTTTTGGAGTATCAATTGGGAATATCCTTTGGTTCATGGTACATTAGCACAGTGTAGAAGTGATACGAATAGGGCCAAGGCAATAATTAAAGCAATTGCATCGATGAACATAAATAAGCTCAAAAGCTCATCGGTCATATCAATTTTCTGAGAAGACTCATGGCTAACACAGTTGGAATGCTTCGACTATGGAGGCAAATTTTAAAAGCTAACAATGCTAATGGGTTTTCAAGGACTGATGAACATCAAAAGGTATTCGAGGAATTGAATTAATACCTGACTAAACTCCTAGTCAAGACTCCTCATAAACCAAAAAAGTAATTAATTCTTTATATATCAGGCTTAAAAAATACAATTGGGAGTATGTTGGCACAAAAGTAGGAAGGGTTCAAGAGAGCAATCTACTATCTTCGCAGAACTCTAATCGATGTAGAAGGAAGATATATGGCCATTAAAAATTTGGGGCTGGCAGTGCACTTCTCATGCATAAAACTTTGGTACTATATGATCTCTGTAGTGGTAATAGTTGTGAGCCATACTGACATCATTAAATACATGGTATCTCAGCCATATTTAGGAACTCAGATGGGAAAATGGGTGGTGGCCTTGTTTGAATTCCAACTTTAGTATGTCCCTTAGAAGGTTGTTAAGGGGCAAGCTTTGGCCAATTTTCTAGCTCACCATCCTACTAAAGAGATTATTGAGGAAGTAAATTAGATAGATATGGCTTGAGCATAGGAGTTGTGGTTTGATGGTTCTGAAACAACAACATCAGTAGGTGCTATGGTGGTTCTGACCTCACCAAAAGGAGTCTCCACTAAGATGGGCTTTGTTCTGGGATTCTCTTGCATGAATAATCAAGCAGAATATTAAGCAATGATTATCAACCTAGAAATCTTGGCTGAGATGAGGGTAAGATTTATTGACATCATAGGGGATTCCTTGCTTATGATCAATCAACTATATAGGGAAATAAGTTTTAAGCCCAAGTTTTGTATCCATACTATAACAAAGCCTCACACTTGATGGAGAGATGTGAACACATCACTATTGAGTATTCAACTTGGGCTACTAATGAAGAAGCAAATAGGTTGGATCAAGGGTAATCTGGCTATCTCCAATGGTTTAGAGAAATTACACTCCAATATAGGCTGATCTTAGTTCTTTGTTCTAAAGGAATCGACCCTTTAGATGATTAAATCCAAAAGCATCTAGGAGTGAATTGATTTGTCCTCTGATTAGAGATAACCTATCCTCAGCTATTTACAGAACCCCTCTCATGAAGTAGAGCACAGAGTCAATATACTTACTCCAAATTTCTAGTAGGAAAAGGGAATTCTATACAAAAGAAAGGAAGAATAATTACTAGTTTGCCTCGGCCCAAAGGTAGCGATGTTGACAATGATCGAGGTATATGAAGTAATGGTTAGAGCTCACCAATCTTGGCGAATGATGAGATAGTTGTTAGAAAAACATGGATACTGGTGTCCTAAGATGGAGAAGGATTGCATAGAATATGATAAGGAGTGTGAAGCTTGCCAAAAATATGGGCTGATTCAACATTTGCCTGTTGATGAGCTCCACTCCATCATCAAACCATGGCCTTTTAGGGGTTGGGAAATGGACATCATTGGTAAAATATATGCACCATCGTCCAAAAAACATAACTTTATTTTTGTTGTTATAGGCTACTTCTCTAAATGGGTCGAGGTAATTCCATTAAAGAATGTAAATCAATAGTCAGTCATTTCATTTATAAAAAATCACATACTTTGGAGAACTAGTTTGCCTCATACAATTACGACCGATTAGGGGACCATGTTCACTGGAGAAGAGGTAAAAGAATTCTATAAGGAGTATGGTATTAAGATCCTATATTCCACTCCATACTATACCCAATCTAATAGATAGGTTGAAGCAACAACCAAGTTATTCACTATAATTAATTAAAAGATGGTTAACCAAAATCTAAGAGAGTGGCACAATCTACTAGGAGAAACCTTATTCACAATCAGAACCATTTTGAGGATGGCTTAAGTGGCTACACCTTTCAAGTTGGCATATGGGCATACAACTATGATTCCTGCTGAACTAACGGTGGGATCGATGAGAAGAAATCTCCAAGATAAGATAACTCCCGAGGAATACAATCAAGCCATGCTCAAGGAGTTGGATGAGCTAGATTATGACCGAATCACAACCCTGGATAAGATCTAAGATAGAAACAAAGGATTGAAAGAGTATATAATAGAAAAGTTCAGTTTAAAGCATTAAAAATAAGAAACTTAGTTTGGAAAGTCATTTTTCCCATGGGAGAAAAACAGACTGAGCTGGGGAAATGGTCACCCAAATGGGAAAGACCTTTTGAAGTAAATGAAATTATAGGAAATGGTGTTTACTAACTTTTTGATCCTGAAGGCGACCAATCATAATTCAAAAAAATGAGGGAGAAATTGAACTAATGAAAATTGTTACCGCAGATATATAACTTTATTTTGTAACTTCCTTCATTCTATAAAGAAAATGGGTAAATTAATGAAATGATATTAGGCCGAATTACAACTGATTCTAAATTTCTCGCATTTCTATCTTTAAAAGTAAGAGGAAAGATTGGACCATTAAAACTTTCAATTTCATTTCATAAAGAAAAATTACAGGACAAATGCTCAGATACATAAAAAATTCTCAAGTCACAAAATGGTCGAATTAAAAATAATAATAATAAAAAGATTATAATATAAAGGTTGATCCTTAATTAAGCAAATCATATAGAGATTTAAATTGAATCAAACTAGAATTCATCTTAGATTTCTTCCCAGGAAGATCAACCTCCAGCCTTTGGACATTCTTGCCTTCGTTAGCACGATCTTTCAAGGCCGATCTCAGAGTATTAGCCAATTTCTTCCTTTTCTCTATAAGGCTGGAACTAGCCCAATCAACATTTTCCTTTTGAGCCCTTAGTTTGTGAAGCTTAGTCTCTAGACGATCATTCTCCTTGGACAGGGTGGCTTTGCTGGGAGATCTCTAACCCTTTAGTCTTCATCTCCAGGCCCTGATTCTTTAAGCTAGACACCTCTTTGTCAAGTTGTGTAACTCAATTAGTGGACGAGTTGTAGCTATTTTTAACTCATCAGGCTTACTTAAAGTCTTCGATGACTTGATTGAAGTCAGAAAATAAGAAGTCAACTGCGGCCTTTACAGCAACACCAATTTTGTTAGAAGTAGCATGCTCTGAAAGGTAGGAAATGGCAGACTTAGTGGAGGAGACCTGATCTTCATCCTCAAACAGGGTTAATCTAGAACCCTTAGCAACAAACAAGGTTTTAAGTGCTTCCTTACTTTATTATCAGTAGAAAGCTCAACCATGGTTTAGCTCTTTGGCTTTGGTTTTGGTTCTGGCAGAGGTAGATGTGTCAAGCTCTCTATCCTTTTAGTCTATAATGTTTCAATGGAATTCCAAAATGCTTGCATTAACTTAAAAGTTAGAAATCAAATAATGAAAAGTAAAAGAAAATACTAAGTCTAGAAATTACTGTGGGGTTTGAATTATTAGCAGCAGGTTGCCCAAAAGTAGTGTTCTGAGTAGGGTTATTCTCCGTAATAGTAGGAGCATCATATGAGGTTTAGACATCAGGAAAGACATTGGTAGCTATGGAAACATGGGAATCAGACTTCTCAAACCAATCCGACTTGTGGGATTTTGAGTGTATAGATTTAGAACAACTAGACTTGGACTTATGGCTAGATTTGTAGGATGAGCGATCAGACTTATGCTTGAAATGTTTATGCTTGGATCGCTCAGATCCAAAAGATTAGTCCTTTCCCTATTTCCTTAAAAGAGTTTCAGGGGCTTCTTTTTTCTCTTCAACTTATGTTAATGATCCAACACCTCCCTTCTTCCTCATTAGAAAGGGGACCTTCGGAAGATCAGGCCTTTGAAAAGGTGAGACTTTGGGCTGAGGAACTCTTAAATAGACTTTCAGAACATATTCAAAGAAATATGACAAGATCATCGATAAAGACATATTATGGAGCGAGATGGACAAGTCTATTTAAGAGTTCGGATACTTCTGGACCATGTTCAACCCCACCCGAATACTCAGGGATCGACCTAGGATAGCAATTGCACAATTAGAGAAAAATTTTAGTCCGATCAAAAGAAGCATAGAGAGACACCAAGTTTGAAAGTACCTATGTACTTAATTGGAAAATCCCATTCATGGAAATTGACAAATAAAACTGCCATTGGTCGAGGCACTCGACGAGGCAAAGTTGAGCCTGCCACCCCAAAGGATGCTGTGAATAGTCTTTTGTTGGTTTTATTTTCAAAAGAAGAAGATTTGCAGGGAATTCTATGTATTTAAAGGGGTGTCCTTTATGAAAATGGTATTGGGTCAATTTTCAAGATAACTCTCAAGCATTATTTATTCTTTCCATCTCAGACTTTCTTAATGCATTTACAATAAACCTTTTGAATAAAATAAGGACCGAGGGCATATTTTATATCATAAAAAGATACAAATTTATGGATCTCGCTAAGTGTGTACCTTTGCTTTTAGATGGTTCATATTCCTACACAAGATGTGAAGTAATGACAGTTCGAGGTTTCTCAAAAGATTTCATACCCTAAACAGTATCAATTAAAGTACCGATTAACCAACTTTTCCCTACTTGGTAGTAAATAAAGGATCGGTCTAAGGTTTGTCATGGATAAGGTCAAATTCAGTATATATGGCTCAATTATAATTAAGATAATTTATTTTTTTAATCATATACAAGGGAACTTATGGATGAATACACATTCCATCATTAATTGAAAAGTAAATAGAAAAAGGATGCCCTTGAGTAAAACCCATTTGACGGGCACATAAATTGGCCGAGTAGACCTTGACGCTACACTTGGTATCTAGCTGGGTGCTTACATGAAAATCTCTGACCATAAGGGCACTAACCCAAGAACATTCCTACTCAACATTATCAGGATTATCTCGATTGAGTTGTCAATGGCTAAAATTATTCTTGGTCTATAAAGGGATGAACTCACTAGGCCAAAAATGGTAAAAAAGAAGATTGACCCACTGATCGATACAATATAAGAGGCTAAATGTATCTTTATAGATAAAAGGCCTAAGTTCACAGAACTTGATGAAGTACGAATAGGTGAAAACTGACTTGGGTTAGGGCGAGGAATATGATGAATAAATTTAGAAAAATAGGCAAGAAGCCACCATTGGACAATCCATAAAGGACCGATCAAATTTCTAAAAAGCTTAGAGCCTCCTATGTCTAAAAATGAATAGATTCCCTTATACAGCTGAGAAAGGATATAGGGGCCGAAGGCCATTCTCCTACCTTGAACAAGAGAAATGGCCAGATCAAGGTGCTGCTAGGTTGCCTTAATCGAGGTTGTATAGAAAATAAACTTGCACAACCAATAAAGAAGAAAAGTTGTATGCTCAGTTTTTTCGGGAAAGGGAAGGATGACATTGTGCTTATTTAAAACGTTGCCATAAGCAGAGGTAGTTTTTCCAAAAGTCAATTTGACCAAGGAAGAAACAAAAAGAGTGGCATTTATATTTTCACCAAAAATTGGTACCCTTGTAAGGCAAGCAATGTCATACAAAGTTACAGACATCGACCTGAATCTAAAGACAAAGACATTAGATTAGGTTGATTAGAAAATAAGTGTTGGGTAAAGGATTTATTTATATGGGGGAATTTTGGTTAAGCATAAATCGAGAAGGTTACCTATGCCCCATTTCTCCTAGGAAGAAGAAAAGTAGGGATAAAGCTTTTGATGCCACTTAATGAAATCTGAAGAAACATTGGGCCAAGCTCAGCTTAAGTTACTTTGGGTCCAACAAAAATAGTCTTGCTTCATTTGAAATGGGCTTGGGCCTCCTTATTAAAAAGGGTACATAGTTACTGATCCTTTTGGTTTGAGTGAAAAATAAAAGCGACTTTCAAACCAAGATCACTGGGGATAATTATTTGTACTGAGTAGATATCCTTTATGTTGTTAGCAACACTTTTGAAGGCCTCTGTCGAGGGAAGCTTGGCAACATTCTTCGACATCTTGTAAAAGGAATCAAGTTTGAAAAGAATGACTGAGGAGTATGAATACAAGAACAACCGAGGAGTTTGAATAAAAGAAATCAATGAATTTAAATCCCAAAAGGCTGAATTACTTGAATAATTGAAAGAACAAATGATTAAAAGGGTAGAATTTTTAGAGGGAAAATGCAAGTAAAAGTATCAAGTGTTGAAAATGACATCCCTTATATATAGAACAACGGTCAGAAGGGTAAAATTAATCAAGGGACGTTTCATCTTCCCAGGCGAGAATTGGACACATGGAAAAAATGACATTTTGGGTTTCAAAACTACCCTTGCAATGCTCAAAAAGAGTGTTGGCGGCAAAATTTACCACCGAAAACCCCTAAAAGTTAACAATTGGTCAAAAAGTCTTAACAGCTAGTAGATGGCTCAACATAAAAAGGAAGGTTTGCCTTCTTTCTCCTCAGTCTATTAGGTCAAAAGAAGGCATGGGGCATTGGTTACACAAGGATTTTTATGGGCCAACCCACTTAGCTAGGACAAAGGCCTCTTTGATTTTAGTAGTAAATGAATGGGCCTAAGAGATGGAAATCACGCGGCCCATGTTAACATCTTCCACCGCCTCACCAATTCTTTGACTGAAATACCCTTGAGTAAAGATTATAAATATTAAGAAGCTTAGATCCCAATGGATCATCGGACATCACACTACTCAATATAGCAACTTGTTCTTAGCAACTTATTCCAGCCTGGAGCTGAAATCGAGTGACAACAGAACCTACCTATATCTCATGGACTTTTGGTTGACAATCATCAACCTACATACTAGACCCTACTAGAGTAAGGGGATGGCCATCGGCCTACATCCCGTCGATGATAGTTACTTTTCATGCACTAAAAGCCTCCAAGGACAGAGTTGACGGCTGCTTCACCTATATACTAAAGATCAACAAGGATCCTATCTTTGTATTTGATTTTTCTTTCCTTAGCTCGGTAGGATAAAATCTATAAAAATCCAAAAATATTGTATTACTTTTCAAGTTAATATATAAACATTCCAAAAAGATTGCTTATCTATTTGTGTTATTGATCGATAGTCATTTCTAAAATGGAAGTTCCCTTAAATAAATTAAAGTATTTGTGACTGAGTCTATCGGGCATAAACAATGATACAAATGGGAGAAACAAACCAGCTGAATGTTTATTTTTCATAACAGAAAAAAATGGACATACATCTTTCTATGTAAAGTTATGGTTGATGTTCATGGCTTGCCTTTTTAAAGGTAAATTAATTAGTGTGAGAGACATGATTTAACTTCAATTTTCATTAGTTGCTAGTTAAAAGTGATACATCAGTCTAACATCACGTACTTTGACAATTTTTATTTTATTTTATGGATTTAATTAGCTTTGTTTCTAAAATCAAGCAATAAGCAATTATAAATAATTAATACGAAATTTGGTGGGTCGTTTGCATTTGATGCTATTTCCTTCTTAACAAGCAAACGTAAAGATGATAAAAGGTTTCATCTTCAACCTAAACGCCCCGTTCCTCTTTTGTTTGGTGTATTTTTTTATTAGTTGGGGATACAAAATTTATTAATATAAAACTAAATTTAGATTGTGAAGTCAATAAATAATTTAAAAATGATATTAAGCAATGAAAAATGAATTTCAAATATTACATTAGGCCTGTTACATTTAATTCATGAAAATTTCAGATTAATTGAATTAAATCTCATTGCTGGAGGCATATTTATGATACACACACTTGAACATAAATAGTAAATGGCAACTTACATATTTATTTATATGGTCACTTTCACATCCTCGGTTATTCCGTGAGTTTCCATGAATGTACGACATTATTTGGTGTCCTATTCTTTTTTTTTCTTTTTCTTTTGGCAGTTTTGTGTCTATAGGAAGCTTGAGTTAAACATTTGCATGTGGCAGCTTTATGAAGTGTCCACTAGTTTTCATCTTTTTTTTTTTAAAGCCATGCACTATATTAAATTAAGAATATGATCGATTCACCTATTACGGTCGGCACTCTAATAATCGGGCGATTTGATACAATACAGAATTAAAATCAAAGTAAAACAATATTCCAATATCATAGATGTCCTTTGGCAAAAAAAAAAAATTATAGATATCTATTTCTTTTTTCTTTTTTTTGTCTTTGGTCGAGTTCCTATTCAGTGTATACTTTTACACGAGATATATATATATATATATATATATATATATATGATACAGATTTAGTAAAGAGAATCGGACTCAACTGCAAAGATTAAATGAACAAGGCAGAAAAAAGTCTAACAAAATAAAAACAAAAAAATAGCTCAAGTGAAGATAAATGACTTTGAAGCAAGATCCACCAAAGGTCCCTTCCAAGTCCCAAAGGCGCCTTCATCGATATTAAAAGTAGAATATTTAGGTGATATTATTCAGGGACACATGTTACTCCCTCAAAGAAGGATCATTGTCCTGCCCTTCCACCTCTCAACACGTGACAGAATATCACAAGGATGCTACCAACATCATAAATAGTCCATTATAACATAAATTTTAAGGTCTGTTTTCATTACTGAAAAACTTTTCAGAAATCCCAATTTCTAGAGCTCCAATGAGCTTTAAGACATTATAAACTCAAAGATACAAACTTGAGAGTTGGAGGTGTTAGCAGTGCATGC
>CAOJBK012629611.1:0-12188 GCA_948294925.1 Codiaeum variegatum | reverse complement strand
GGGTTGCAATGAGGGTAAAAGTCCAGGATGATTGTTTCTTTTTCAATGTCAGTAGCTTTAATGAATTGTACAAGTGAGAAGCCAGATAAAGGATATGCCAAGAACTCGAGCTGGATTTCCAGAATCGGTATTGTGTCTGGGACTTCAGATTTACCAGAAGTATCTGTCTTGATGGTGACTATGTTATTTTTCAGAGGGAATTTAATCTTTTGGTGCAGAGTAGATGGCACAGCCTTGACCTGATGTATCAAGAGTCTCCTAAGAAGCAAGTTGAAGCATGACGACACATCAATGACTTGAAAAGGGACCCTAAAGTTAGTTGGACCCATGGTGATAGTCAATTTAACCATCCCAATAACTTCACTTTTTGAATTGTCATATTCTCTCATGATCTAATCAAAAGGAGTAAAATCTGTTACAGTCAAACCCAGACAGCTTACAACCTTCAATGGGTAGAGATTGAAAGCAGAACCATTATTTATCAGAGTCATAGGAATAGTCTTCTACCTTGTGATAATAGTAATGTATAAGGCATCATTATGTGGTCCCCCAAGCGGGATCTCATTGTCAAAAAAAGAGATGAATGCTCCTTTCATAGAGGTTGTGATCGACGCAACTAGAATTTTAGGAGTGATGTCAAGTGATATATGACATTAGCTCAGCGTCTTGCAAGAGCTTGGCAGTAAGGATAAGAAGACATGAGAAAATTCCATATAGAGATGTTAGCTTGAGTCTTCTTGAGCTGCTTGATTATGGGATCCTCTTTAGGTTCAAGAGTCCCTTTATTCTAGGCTGCAAGTCAGCTTGTGGATGCAGGAGCAGTGGACGCTTGAGTTATTCTTTCACTTCTAGTGATGGCATCTATTTAATCTCCCAAATATCTTAGGTAAATGATAACATAGAAATAATCATTATTGATTGACTTCCTCAATGAGGGGCAGCCATTTGGGAGTGAACAATTTTAAGAGGACTCCTCTAAGGAAGATCGACCCTCTTCAGTGTAGTGATAATTGCTCAAGAGTACGGCATCTGTGATGAGGTATGTTGAATATACCTCTTCAAACTCATTCGAGATTGCATTCGAATTATGCTCCGAAAGGGGATTTGTGCCAATGTTTGTAGTAGGTAGCAAAACATCCTTAGTATCTATAAGGTCTTGTATTTTATGCCAGAGGGCCTTGCAATCATTAGTTTTGTGGCCTATCCCTTGGTGATAGTCACACCTTTCATTCATATTAAAATTCTTTATCTATGGATTAGGGATATGCTTGGGCTCCAATGGCTAAAAGGCACCCTTTTTTACACACTCTTTCAGGAGATAGCTTAGTGTTAATTCCCTCAAGTTAGTGAACTCTCTTTTCTTGATCCGGATTATCTTACGGGCCAAAATAGCATTGACTTCACCTTATTTTCTAGTACTAATGGTTTTCTTGAAATGAGAGGATGAGATCTGAGTTTCATCCATGATGAGGCCAAATTCAACTCCATCTTCAAAGCGAGTGCCAACATTCATAAGTGCTTTGAAATAAAGTAAGTATTGTGTTATAAATTTGTCTCAGTATAGAGGCAACATGTTCTTGATAATGATGTTAATTTTTTCATATTCAAATGGTCGATTTACCATTTGGGTGGCTTTCTTCCTCTATCTAGTGATAAAAGTAGAAAAAGTTTCTTTTGGTAATTACTTTGTGTTTTAATATCTCTTTTCTTAACATCATTCTCTTGATTATATGAATACTGTTTTACAAATTTAGAAAAAATTTAATCCCAAGTTAGTTTCTTATAGTCATCTAGTTGAATGAACCAATTAAGAGCCCTATTAGTGACTGACTATTGGAAGAGTTAAGCAAGGAGCTTACCTTCCATGCCTAAAGGGCATAAAGCACCATCATAGATTCTCAGATGAGTGTTGGGGTAGGAAATGCCATCAAATTTCTCAAAGTTCAGCATTTCGAACTTAGGCAGCAGCCTTACATTAGGGAAGGGACTCAGGGCCTTCACTTCCAGCACATTCTCTTTCTTTTTCAAAGCCTTCAAGGTCTTCTCCATCTCCTTATATTTTTTAGCCATAGTCTTGAGGAGTGGATAATTTTCAACCCCTTTTAGGAAAGGATCCATAGTAGGGGTAGCTAAGGTGTTTTTTCTATGGCTAATTTATGGATTCATTACAATAACCTCTTCAGTTAAAGGTTCCTTCCTCGAATTTGACGAGGTGGAAGCAGGATTAGCAGCATGCAGTCCGAACTGGGCCAGCATTGTCTAGACTTTGCCCTTTATACTCTGTTCCTAGGCTTGTATCATGGCTTAGAGGGTCCCTTTTTAAGTCTTCAAGGCCTCATCTTACCTTTACGTGTTCTCAGCAAGCATTCTAGCAATATCAGGAGGAGGGGATGGTGGAGCAGGTGGTGCAATAGTAGTGCCAATGGCAGTGGCATCAATAGCAGTGTTGGTGGTGTTGCCTTCAGTTGACATGATGACATTTTGAGATAGGAAAAAATAAGGTATCAACTTTTTTGAGAAAAGGGTGAAGCCAGCAGTAGGCATATAAGTTGTAAAAAGGAAAGTGTTTTGAATTGGATTCTGTTTGGAACAAGTTTACTTTGTCCAATTTTAGTATTTTGGATGTAGTGATGCATGCTTGCATGTATGCATGAATGAAAAAGGTTTCATAATGACAAGTATAATAAGAGCCTTTATGCTATATGGGATCAACTCTAATCATTACATTATAGCTTGGTGGTTTTAAGGTTCCCCAATGACTAGAGATAAGATATACCTAACCACATGTAAATCAAAGAGATTTTCGTGGGTCCAATTGTACGTGTGACCTCATTTCCCTAACTGAAAGGATCAAAGGGTGTGCCTTAGAGTTGGATGATTTCATTATCAGCAAAGCAGTCCTAAGGAGGCAAGCTCACTTGATGTTACTCTCTATTTGGGTTTTCCTAATGTAAAGGAACATGTGATGTGACGCTTGAAAACCTAATTTCACATAGGTTTTTTGTCAGTTTTCCAAACATCTCCAATGGAGTAGCCAACTGTGAAGCCTCGTTTGAGCGGCCCATGGGATTTCCAGCACTCCTTCGAGTTTATTGCTCGAGGAAACTGACACCGAGGGGTTAGATTATGCATGGTGTCGCAGTTGCAGATAAGTCCCACATTTATGCACCCACATTTATATGTTAGTGTGCATGTGTGATGTGAAAAGAGTTGCCACCTAATCTTTTAGAAAAAAATTTTTCAATGGTGATTAAGAAACCATTTTGTTTAACTCCATTTTAGGGAAAATCAGACATTTCTCCCAATTCAGAAAAGGTTTAGCCTCTTGGGGATTCGCGATCTGATAAAAAGATATAGATATATATATATATATATATTCTAATTTTAATAAATAACTTTTAGCTTAAGAAAAGTGCATTTGGTTAAAATCTAGCTTCATGTATGCATGACATATTATGTGGTGTATAAGCACATAACCATGGCAAGTTATGATGCATGAGTAGGCTATGATGCATGATAATTGCATAAAGTAGTAAAAGCAGGGAACAAATCAAGGGTCCTTCCTCTAGCCCACTTCAGGTTCTAGGGAAGGAACACATCCCTAAAGAAATCAGGGGATCCCCTCTCCAGTCCTTAGATCTAGGAAAGGCACATATTCCCCAATACAAATCCACAATCAAAATTTTATGGATACAACCAATTGTAACAATGCATAAAAGAAATTGTACAATAACAAGAGAGATAATTAAAGAACATGTAAAATAAAGAAATATAACTTTGGAGTTAAAGCCATGAAAAGACTTGCCGACGTATCCCTTTGAATGGGAATCAAACCCCATGTCATTCTCCCTTCTTGCGAAGGTGGGGGTTGTTCTGATAATAAAATGGGTGGTTCTTAGAATGCGAATAGGCTCCTAGTGAGACTTGCACTGCTACGAAGGCTGGTGAGAATGCCACTACTGTTACATCAGCTGTAAAGGCTATTAATAAAATTATAAAATTATAATCGGATAAGCTATTAACCAATTCAATTCTTATTAATAAAAATGATTTTGAGATGAGATAATTCCCTAAGATCATTTTGGGGCTTAGTTCGATTTGTTTTTAAGAAAAATGGAATTTTGATTAAAAAAAATGCCTTGATTTAGATTTAAAGGGCTTAATTATTTTAAAAAATAGAAGGAGAAGAGGTAAATTGTACCCAATTTAGCTTTTGCTTGTGAGGCTTAGGAACTGGAGGGTTGGAAGACTTGACGATACAAGAACAGGTATCTGTTGTGTCTGGAGACCACTGATTGATGCCTATCTGAATGGGAACTATAGCAATTGAACTAGTAAACTGACTGATGAACAAGTAGTATCAGTGAATTCTAGCGATTGCTGGTGATTTTGATTTAGTTTTGGGAGAATTGTAACGTTTAAGATTGTTTGGAGTTAGAAAAATGGCTCTGAGTGTGTGAAAAAGTGTGAAAAAAAAAGTATCCCTGAAATAGTTCTAAAAGTTTGAATTTATAGGAAATCATGTTAAAAACCCTATAAGTCAAAACGCGTGTGTTTTGGGCCTGGGTCACTCGGTTCGATTTTATAGGTTTGGTTTGGTCCATTTCAATTAGATTTTTTTTGGGTTTTCTGGGTCCGTTTGAAGCCCAGTTTAAGCCCAATTTTGATCGTTGGGCTCATATTGATGGGCTAAATTTAATGGTGTAGAAATTAGGTTTTTTCCTTATGAGTATGCAAAATTTTCCATGTAAACCTTTAAACCTAAAATTTTCATCTCAAGTTGATGCAACAAGGTATGATTCCCCTTGGCCCCGTTCTATTCCAAATCATTAAGTCTAGTTGAGGTAAGTGATGATTCTAGAGGTGAAAAATTAAGGGTTCACACCTAGACTGCCTCTTTTGGTTTTTAGTCTAGCAGGTTATACCCTAAATTTTGCCTAAGTCGCCCACTTAGGTTTTCCACTTAGCGGGTTTCATTCTTTTTATTGATCTTGTCTTCTTATTTTTTTTAATTTCAACTCTTGCATACAATGTTAAAGAGTCCAAATGAGAATGAAACTTTGAATTTTATTGAATGCTTTCGACCACACCTGTAAGGGCTGCCTACGTATCTCCTTACAATAGATTTTTGAAAAATGAAGAACATGGTAATTTTTAAAGAATTATTTCCACATAGTTCTTGTTATAGAAATGTGATGCCTGAATGCATGCTCATGCAACAAGAACACTAGATGAAGTAACTCTTGAGCTTGTCGATGTTAGTCAGATGACTGAATTCATTTCCATTGACGTCCATCAAGATGACGCCTCCGCCTGACATGATCTTTTTTATGATTTAGGGTCCACTCCAAAGAGGTTTGAATTTTTCTCTGTGGTCTTGTATGACTTGCCTGATTTCCTTTATAACTAGGTCACCTTCCTGGAGATTGTGATTCCAAACCCTTTTGTTGAAATTCTTTGTAAGCCTCAGTTGGTAATTCTGAGTATGGTGAAGTGCTTCAAACCTTTTCTTGGTGATCAAGTTGAGTTAGTCGTAGTAGGACTATTGCCAGTTAAGTTTAGAGATCTGAGCATCTTAAAGAACCCTTGATCTCTTAATTTCCAATTCTATAGGGTAGACTGCTTCCATTCCATAAACTAGTGAGTAAGGTGTGGCTCTAGTAGTTAACTTGTATGTGGTTTTGTACCTAGGGAGGGCACTTGGAAAGTGTAGGTGCCAATCTTTATGGTTACTGATCATTTTCTATAGCATGTTCTTTAGTTCTTTATTGGTAGCCTCAACTGCTCCATTGGTCTAAGGTCTATATGGTGAAGACATGTGGTGATCTATCTTTTACCTTATCAAGAAAGTAACTACTTCTTTCTATAAATGGGAACCGTTATCCAAAATAATTTCATGTGGGACATCATACCTTGCAATGATGTTCATTTTGATGAATTGATCCACTTTATTTAAATCTGGAACTTGGTAAGATGTAACTTCGACCCATTTAGTGAAGTAGTCAATGGAAACCAAGATGTATTCATGGCCAGCCAATGATTTTCTCAAAATTTTTTCGATGACATAGATGCCCTAAATAGTGAAGGGCCAAGTAGTTGAGATTTAATGAAGTGCATAAGAGGGAAGCTTTTAAAACTTAGCATAATATTGGCACTAAGGGCACCTCTAGGGAAATTTTGCACTATCTCTATTCATGGTTAGCCAGTAATAGCCTTAGTTCATGATTTTGTGAGATAGAGTCCATCCATTCATGTGGGTGCCCTCTGTCCCACTATGGATTTCTTCCATGATTTTGTAGAGAATGTCACCTCTTACGGTGTGTTTGCTAGCTAGTTTCCTTATAGTTCTCTTTTCTAATTTGGAGGCTCCTTTGGGGTATTCACCTTTTGCAAGATAGGTGTAGAAGTCCCAATAGCAAGGCTTTTGTTCATCTTCTTGAATACATAGGAAGTGGGACTAAAAACTCAGTTCATGCTTGATTCTTATCGGAATAGGATGGATAAGGAACCCATCATGTATTTCTATCATGGATGCTAGAGATGCAAGTGCATCAACAAATATATTTTGCATTCTTGGTAAATAGTGGAAAGACAAAGCATCAAAACTGGTTACCAACTCTTCGAGTCACTTATGGTAAGGAACCAATCACTCCTTTTTTTATTTTCCATTTTCCAAAGGCTTACTTTGTATTCTGCTTTGTTGTTTGTTACATCAAAATCCAATTTGATTGATGTAAGCTTTCACTAGTAGGTGTAAGGAACACCATCCCACACCATATCCTTTGTGGTTGGTTTCTCCATCAAAGATCATCTTCCACATTTCATTTTGAAGAAATTATATATCTTCATTAAGAAATTCAGGTCCTTCCTAATGATCATCTTTGGGGCAGTAGCCAGTTGGTCGGTAATGATGCTACCCTTGATGGCTTTTCTTTATACATACTTGAGTTCGTAGGCTGCCAAGTCTGCTAGCCATCTTGCTATCTTACCATCAAGAACAGGTTTTTCGATGAAGTACTTAAGTGGACTTTTGTGAATAAGGACATGTGTGATGTATGCATAATGTCTCAGTTTATGGCATACTCATACCAAAGCTAGGCAGAGCTTTTCAATGTAATTGTATTTGAGCTCGTGTGTCAGTATTATCTTACTCAAATAGTAGATGACATCTTCTTTGTAAGAATCAAGAGCATTCTATGGTAGCATGGCACCCATGGCTTCATCGATGATTGTCAAGTAGAGTAGCAATGGTTTGCCAAGCCTAGGAGGTTGCAGAATTGGTTTATTTATGAGGTATTGCTTGATCTGTTCGAAGGCTGCTTGACATTCATTTTTCCTTGCATGGAGGAATTTTTCTTTAATAAGTTGAATATGGGACCATAAGTATCTACTTACTAATGGATGAACCAGTTGATGTATTGGAGGTGACCTAAGAACCCCCTTATCTCCTTTTCAATTTTAGGAGGTGGCATATCAATTATTACTTTGGACTTAGCAGGGTCAATCTTAATTGCTTTCTTGCTAACCATGTGGCCAAGTAACACTTCAAATGAGGCTCCAAATATACACATAGTAGGATTGAGTTTGAGATTATATTATCGAAGTCTAAGGAATAACTTCTCTAATGCTTACAAATCTTACTAGACAATAGTGCTTTTGATGACCATGTCATCGACATAGACTTCCACTTCTCAGTGCATCATATCATGGAAGATTATGGTGGCCATCCTCTAATAGGTGACTCCAGCATTCCTAAGTCTGAATGGCATTACTCTATAGTAGTAAGTACCACATTCTGTGATGATAGTTGTTTTCTCCTTATCTCGAGGGTGTACTAGAATCCAATTATATCTGGCGGCCAGATAGGTTAAGGAAACCATCTCTAAATTAGATAATGTGTTAACTAATTGGTCAATAGGAAGAAGAGGAAAATCATATTTGGTACATGCATTATTCAGATCTTGATAAGCAACACACATTCTAACATTCCCATCCTTCTTTGGCACTGGGATGATGTTTGCCAACCATGATGGATAGATGATTGGTTTGATGAACTAATGAGAGAGTTGCTTGGACACTTCCTCTTTCATTGGAATGGACTAGGCTAGTTTCATTTTCCTATGTTTCCATTTAACAAACTTACATTCTGGATAGGTCAGAATCTTAGTGATGCTTGGATTAAGTCTGGTCATGTCACTGGGCTTTCAGGCAAAGCTGTATTCGAATCTTTGGATGGTGGACACTGTGTCCAATTTTTTTGACCAAATAGATGCAATGTATGTGTTTTTAGGAATCTTATAAGTGCTGGTGTTTATGGGCTCTTTAACTGTATCTTTTATTTCATTATTCTCTTTTTTGATTGACTGAGGTCAAATTCATCAGTTGGAATACCAAAAGAAAATAAAGAGACAAGCTCATAGCAAGAAAATTTGTTCATTTTATTAATGGAAATAGGGGACAGGTCCACAGTTACATTATATTCAAACTTAAAGCCTGGTGGACCGATTACATCAGACTCTGAATAAGAAGAGGAAGAAGATTCGGATTCAGCATCGGACTCAAACTCGGTCTCAAATTTAGATTCATTCACTTTTATCGAGAAGGGTTTACTTCATAGTGCCAATTGTTGAGTTTTCCAAGACAGGCTTGATCAAGGTGGAGAGGTCAGTTTTTCCTCCTTGTTAATCAAGGCAGTTATCTCGTTAAAGAGGCTAGCTTCTATGTTCTCTTTATAATCATCGATCAGAAAGTAGATGGGCTGGCAGTTTTCATATGCCAATTTTACACCTGAGAAAAGCTCACCAGTCATAGGACAGATTTGAGGTTTAGGAAAAGAACAATAAGGAATTGCCTCTCCTTCTTTCACGAAGTGCCCATTCAGATTTTTGAAGTAAGACCTCATAGAGTAGTCATCTTCTCCCCCTTTGCTTTCTATGAGAGACTTTTTTCTTGCTTGTGATTTTGATTCTTCAATTTCATCATCTATTGGATGGTAGCCTAAGCCAAAAGGAGGATTAGAAGATGGATACTCATCAAAAGACTTCATGCCTTGTTGATTCTTTACCATGCCCATACCAGGAAAGTAGGTCATCTATTTGAGGAAATGGTCAATCATTGGGTTATAGTATGGGTCAAAGTCATGAGAGATTGCTTCCTTTAAATTCTCAGCAATCTCGATGAATTGGCCAAATGAGAAGCTAGAAAAAGAATATGTTAGCAACTCAAGTTGGATTTCCAAAATGGAGACTATATCAGAGACTTCAGACTTTCCTGATGTATTTGCTTTATCATAACTATCCCATTCTTGAGTGGGAATTTGACCCTCTGGTGCAAAGTTGAAGGCATCGCCTTGGCCTAGTGGATCCAAGGTCTTCAAATAAGCAAATTAAAACATTATGGAACATCAATGACTTAAAAGGGTACTTTGAAATTTTTTGGGCCTATGGTGAAGATTAGATTTTCCACCCCCATAACTTCTCTTTTTGAATTTTTGTAAGCCCATACAATGTGATCAGATGGTTTAAAGTTAGTAGCAACCAGACCCAGGAAACTTGCCATTTTCAGTGGGCAGATATTAGGTACAGAGCCATTATCAACCAAAGTCATTGGAATAATCTTCTCCCTTATGATGACTATGATTTAAAGAGCATCATTTTGAGGTTCCCCAGGTGGGATTTCATTGTCTATGAAACATATGAATGCCTCTTTAATGGAACTTTTTATGGAAGCGGTTAGAGTGTCTGGAGTTATATCAATATGTGCTTGACATTGACTAAACAACTTACAAAGAGCTTAGAGATGAAGATAAGAAGACATGAGTAGACTCTATATATAAATGTTTGATTGAGTCTTCTTTAGTTGTTTGAGAAAAAGGTCCTCTTCAAGTTTAGGATTTCCTTTGTTTTGGGTCACTGGTTGGCTTACAGATCAGGGGGCAGCAAGTGCTTAAGTGATTCTCCCATTCCTCCTTATAGCATCAATTTCTTCACTGAGGTGTCTTAGATCAATGATGCAATAGTAGCCATATTGGGATGGTTTCCTAAGGAAGGTAGGCAACCCGAGTTGGAGTAATTGGAGACAGACTTCCCTAAGAAAGGTAGGTCTTCTCCACTATAATGAAAATTGCTCAAGGATTTAGCATTAAAGATAAGATGTGTTAAATCCCCTTCATTGAATTTAGTTAAGATTGCATTAACATTATGTTCAGGTAGGGGTTAGTGCCAAGATTAAGAGCATGGCAGGTGGAGTTCATTGGCATTAATCAGATCTTTCTTCCATGTTGAAATTCTTACGTAGAGGATTTGGTATGGGTTTTGGGTCCAAAGGCTTGAATGCATTTTTCTGTAAGCATTCCTTAAGGATGAAACTCTATGTTATTCCCCCTAAGTTGATGAATTCTCTCCTTTTTTATTTGAATAGGTTTTCACAAAGAAATTACATTGACTCTGCCTTTTTTTAGTAACATTTTTCTTTCAAAAGTGAGTGGACGAGGTATGGGTTTCATCCATTATGAGACTAGAGTCAACCCTATCTTCAAGGTGTATGCTAACATTAACTAGAGCTTTGAAGTGTAGTAGATATTATGTCATCAGCCTATCTCGATACACAGGCAGTAGGTTCTTTACAATAATGTCAATTTTTTCAAAGTTTGATGGTCTATTTACTATAGGCTTTCTTCCTCAACCAAGTAATGAAAGTAGAAAAGGTTTCTCTTGGAAGCTACTTTGTGATTTCTAAATCTCTTCTTTCAACATTAATGTCTTCATTATAAGAATATTATTTTACAAATTCATAACAAATAGATTCCTAGATCAATTTCTTAAAATCATCCAGCTGTAAAAACCAATTTAAAGTCGCACCAATAAGCGACTGTTGGAAAAGTTTAGCAATGAGCTCGCCTTCAATGCCCAAACGGCACAGTGTTCCATCATAAATCCTCAAATGGGTTGAGAGGCAAGTAGTGCCATCGAATTTCTCAAATATGGCCATCTAGAATTTTAGAGGAAGACTGACATTTGGAAATGGACTCAAAGCCTTCACGTTAATGACATTCTCCTTTTTTCTTAATGGCTTCGAAGGTTTTCTACATTACTTTTCATCCATATACTTGAGTAGTGGATGGTCTTAAGTTCCCTTTGGGAAAGAATCTATAGGAGAGACAGTTGGGTTAGTGGTTCCATGGTTAGTTTGTGGAGGTAGGAAAATCTCATCTCCACTTATAGGTTCCTTCTCGAAATTTGACAAGGTGGAAGCATAATTGACAAGTTATACCCCAAACTGAGTCATCACAACTTGAACTTTTCCTAGGATAGTATGTTCTTGGGATTACAACATGGTTGTCACAGTCTCTTATTGCTTCTTGATAGCCTCATCTTGTATTTTCAAAATTTCAGCTAACATTCCCGCAATATCAACAGGTGGAGTAAAGGCAGTGGCATCAGCAACAATGGTAGGGTTTGGTGAAAGCTCATTGTTATTGGCCATGTTAACCCTTGGACTAAAAAAAGGTTGGGTATCAGCTTCCAATGACAGACATGTTTGAATAAGAAGGAAAAAAGGTTTTAAGGAACTTTTCTGAAATAGTTCACTCAGTCTAATTTCATTTTGATGTAGTGACGCGTGCATGCATATATGTATGAAAAAAGGTTTCATGATAACATGCATAATCAGAGTTTTTAGGGTACTTGGGACCTAGGGTCAACTCTAATAATTACATGAGAACTTGGTGGTTTGAACGTTCCCCAATAACTAGAGGTGCAATATATCTAACCATATGTGAATCAAAGAGATTCGCTTGGGTCCTATGGTTATGTGCAACCTCATTATCCCAACCAAAAGGATTAGAGGGTACACCTTGGAGTGGGTGATTTTGTTTGCAGTGTATGCCCTAGAGCTTACACTCAGCATGTGAATGTAAACAAAAACCTAACTGGCTTTAGTATATATGTTCTTTAAGTGGATACATTCCTAGTATTTAACGTATATATGTCCCTTAAGTATTCTGTAGGGAATTTATTCTCAAAGAGTTTGAGAATATGAGTGAAAGATTACCTTTTGTAATAGATGCTTTAAAGGTTGTTCATGGTCATAGGATTATTGGTAGGGACGCCATTAATCCAGAAGACCATCACCTCTGTTGTCATCCATGATAAGTATGAGATACTTATTGGTATGGAGGTAGTGAGTCT
>CAOJBK012629010.1:0-10753 GCA_948294925.1 Codiaeum variegatum | reverse complement strand
GTGCAAAAAAAAAATCACACCCATCCATTCAAGAAAGAGGTCTTTAATTCGAGTCATTTAACATAAACTTGAATGTTAAAGGGTGATTAACAATGCTGACATCAAGGCATATCTGGAAAATCCTTTCAAGAAAGTGCCATTCAAATTTAGAGCCTAAGCTCTGAATTATGTTTTTATTGGGGAAAACTTGTACCAAATAACCTTTGATGACTTACTATTGAGATGCCCTTCATTTTCTCATGCCATGGGGATTCTGAAGTAAGTTTATGAAGGTATTTGTAGTGCACATCAGGCTAGATGGAAGATGGGATGGCTGATTAAAAGGCATGGTTACTATTGTCCTTTGATCTTGAACATTATTTATGCTAAAGGATGCCACTAATGCAAAAAATATGGAACCATTCAAAGAGTACCAACAAATGACATATATCTAATAGTGAAACCATGACCATTTAGAGGATGGACGATTGACCTCAATGGAACTTTATCATGCTTCATTTAAAGGCTATAGCTTTATTATTGTGGCTATTGATTATTTCACCAAGTGGGTGGAGGCGATTCCCATGAAAAAAGTTGAACAAAAAGATGTGAATGCTGTCATTAAGGAACAAATCATCCATAGGTTTGGGATTCCTCAAACCATTACAATAGATCATGAACTATGTTCACTGGTGAAGAGATGAGAGCATTCATGGAAAATTATAGTATTAAACATATGCTCAAGCCAATGGTCAAGCTGAGGCTTCCAACAAAATCATCATTGGCATATTAGAAAAGATGCTTGAGGACAATCTTAGAGATTGGCCAATACTGCAGTCAAAAACTTTGTGGGCATATCAAACTTCAAAAAGAGAAGCAACTGATGCATGTCCTTTTGCACTTATCTTTAAGCAAGATGCAATCTTTCCTTTAGATGTTTGTGTTACATCTTTGAGAGTTGTAAGGCAAAATGATTTAACACATGAGAAATTTTCTCAAGCTATGTTGATGGAGCTTGAGGATGTGGATGAAGAGCAGCTAAGGGCGTTCACATGTATGGTGGCTTAAAAAAAGAAAATTTCTAGGCTATACAATAAAAGAATCAGGAAAAAGAAATTTGAGGCAGGTGATTTGGTGTGGAAAGTTATAATGCCACATGGACTAAAAGACAGAGAGTTAGGGAAATGGTCTTCCAACTGGAAGGGACCATTTAGAGTGGATCAGGTGTTGGATGATAATGCATAATGGTTGGAAAGTTTAGATGGAATGCCAAACAAGAGGTTTATCAACGGTAAATACCTGAAAAAATACTTTCCAACTATGTGGGAAATGTTAGTGGAAAATAGTTGTAACTGGCCTCTTGGCCAAAATAAGTACCAATTCATTTTGGTAAGTCTTATAAATAAATAAATGAAGGTTATTTAATATGTGAATAATTTTTATTTTATTTGCCTTATAAAAATAAGAGAAAAATATGAATTTCAATAAAATCTTAGTGACTTGTCTGCTGAATTTTCAATAATTTTCAGCAGCATCTCTGCTAAATTTTTACTATTCCTTATGCAAATGCATGGCTATGATGTTTATATGTGAAAAATATTTTGTGAAAACCAAACAATTTCCAAAAAGACATCAATTCCTTTCATTCATATTCCTTAGGGTCAAGGCCTTCATCAGTTTCTGTTCAAAGTCATAACAAATTCAAAAATTCCCAAACAAGTTTAAAGTATTGCAATCTATCATAAGCATGAGTAAATAAGAAGTAATAACAATTCATAAGAAGCAACATAACTCAAATCGCATCAAAGTCAAATCTCTCAAGGCTTTTCCAAGCCTCAAGGAACTTGTGTTTGATCTTTATTGCTTCTTGTTCTTGCTTCTTCCATCCTTGGACAGCTTTTTTCTGATCAGATTAGAGCTTCGTTGTTTCCTTAGCTTTCTCTAGTGCTTACTAGTACTAAGTGCTTAGCAACCTATTCATCTTCAGAATTTCACCCTTTTGTACTTTCATGGAAGCCACCTTTTCTCAAGGGTAGCAATGTTTATGCTCAGCTTATCAAAGGAAGCTTTAGCCTCAACTCCCTTAGCCTTCATCTTTCTGATTTCCTCTTGCTGCTTGATAACTAGTAAATTATACATTATTTTACCCTATATTCTTGTTGTATTTTATTTTTTAAATTGAATTTAATGTGTTTGTTCTAGTATTTTCAGTCATTTCTAAGTAATCAATTAGATTTCGAAGTAAGGAGGAACTATTTCAAGGTTCATGCTCGAAAGGCAAAGAAAATGTGTGAAAATAGAGTGAAAAGTCAAGGCTTAAAGTTGCCTTACGGCTTGTGAGACAGCCCGTGAGATTGCTTGAAGATTGCACAATAATGGTCTTTCACGGCCGGCAGCATGAGCCGTGATAGAGGGGACTTTGCCCGTGAGAGAAGACAGACAGAGGTGTAGAGAAATAATAACTTCTCAAGGGCCATGACAGGGACTATGAGAGCTCTCTGCTTCTCAACTAAACCAAAGACAAACTCATAGAGGCCTATCATGGGCAATGGCACGGGCCGTGAGAGCCACCTGTGATAGCACTCTGACACCTATAAAAGAGCTAGAAATTTCATATTAAGGGGAATATTGCCTAACTTCAATCAAAATCATTCTAGGGCTCCAGAAACCCTAGAAAAGAACTTAGAATCTTAGAAAAAGAGATCAAGGAAGGTTTTTTAGGGTGTATTGTGAATCATTATCCCTAATTGGAGTAAGGATTACAAGGATTTGGTTGAAATCTCATTGGGTCTTCATGGGTTCTATGAATTTCTACACTTTCTTCTATTTTTCTTATTTTTTCTATTTTTCTTGTTTTTTACTTTGATCATGAACTAAACATACTTGTCTACCTATATTAGAAGAGTATTGCTCGATTGTATGGATTGATCAATATCTTTATTGAATGAATGTTTAGATTTCTCATCAAGTTTGGCTTTTGATATTTATTTCTTGTAAATCAATGACAATAGCATGCTTGTTCATGGTTTTTGTTGTTTAAACTTTACTAGAAATAGAAAGTTTAAATGTAGAACATTCAAAAGCTTATAGGTTTATTGTGTTTACTAGAGTTAGATGCACAGACACTTAGGGTTTTATATTTTTCATTAATTCTTCATGCTTTTTCTAATTGAATAGGATTGAGAAGAGATTCCCTTCCTGTTACTTAGAAATTTACTTGAGAAAGAATTGAACATAATTTTGTGAAAAATCCCACTTGATGATTAATTGACATATTCATTAAATTGTTGATTGAATGTGCAATTTGAGTATTACGAGTCAAAATCTAGGTAGATGCTTTAATCCATCATTAATTTCTAGATTTTATTTTCAATTTCTTTAAAATTTTGTTAGGTGCAAGTTTAGTTTTTAAAGTTTACATTAGTTAAAAATTAGTTCATAAATCCAATTATTATTGTGAGCTAGACAATAGATTAGGAGATTAAGTTGGTGCTTGATCGATTAAACTAACGAATCCCTTGGGAGAACGAAATCGGGACTTACTGATTTTACTACTTGATATGACCCCGTGCACTTATGGGCGTTGCGGTTGGAGCGCATCAAGTTTTTGGCATCATTGCCGGGGATTTTGTTGTGTTTTGATATGATCAACATTGACAATAAATATGATGCTATTGATTTAGCCTTTACTTTTCTTTGTATTTAATTTTGTTTCTTCTTCTATCTTATTTTAGGTGTTAGTGTATAACCAGAGCTAACCCATCTCAGTTGCACCCTTATAATCTCGAAATTCAATAGATTGGGTAACATCAAAGGAGGTTGGCTCTGGAAGGGGGCAATCCAATTTCGAAAGAAGCTGATACTTTGTCGATTTAAGAAACCAAAGAGGGTGCCTTGGAAGTGAACATAGAAGACCCTGAAATAGAGATGGAGGGAAACCAAGGTTGAAATAATCTTTGTGGCAATGGTAATAGGCATGCCATAGGAGATGGAAATGGAAATGGCAACATTAATGGAAATGATCCTCACGTGCGGAGAACCATGTAGTACTTCACTTAGGAAAATTTGAATGATGTTAGCGGTCTGATCAAAAGGCCACTATTGGACTCTAACAATTTTGAGATCAAGCCAGCCATTATCCAAATGATCCAAAACTCCTATCAATATGGAGGATTGGCTCATGAGAATACACACACCCACTTGGATGAGTTTGTTGAGATATGTGATACGTTTAAGATGAATGGGGTGTCAGAAGATGCGATTAAGTTTAGGTTGTTCCCATTCTCCTTGAGGGACAACCCGAAGAAGTGGTTGAAGTCATTTCCCTCAGACATTTCACAACTTGGGGGCAATTAGTTGTAGCTTTTCTTGAAAAGTACTTTCCCCCAACAAAGACTGTTAAGCTTCATCAAGAAATCTATTCTTTTGCACAATTGGAGGAGGAGTCTATCTATGAAGGTTGGGAAAGATTTAAGGATTTTCTGCTTATATGTCCTCACCATGGGCTTGAGTTATGGCAGCAAGTGAAAAGCTTCACCAATGGTCTCAATTACAATAATTGATAACTTTTGTTGGCATCTGGAGGGGGTATCATTGGAGTCAAAGACCACAGAAGAGGCATGGGAGCTAATTGAAGAAATGTCTAGGTCTTACTATCAGTGGTTACCCAACCCACAAGATCAACCAAGGTTAAGGGCACCGAGCATTCACTCCGTTGACGAGGTGACATCTCTGCATCTCAAGTGGAAGCTTTGAACAAGAAGTTTGATGTGTTCACCTCGGGTACTTCGAGGCAACAAGTGCTGAATTGAGAGAGTTATGGTGGTAACCACCAAGTGCATGAGTGTAAAATGTTGGGTGCTATTTGTTGAAGTGGCTCAAATGGGGGCCAAGAGTAAGTAAATTATATGGGGAATATTCAAAGGGGAGGTCACAACCCCTATTCAAACACATACAGTCTTGGGTGGAGAGATCACCCCAATTTTTCTTGGAGGAACAACAATGAGCAGAGAGCTCCTTCTCCCAAATTTTAACCCAGGGACCCCATGCAACAACAAGCCCCTCCATCGAAGGAAAGCGATTTGAAAGAGATATTGAAAGAATTTATGCAAACTACCACCATAAAATTTTGAGAACAAGATGCCATTAATAGGAATACCCAAGCCTTACTATAAAATTTAGAGACCCAAGTGGGTCAAATTGCTAACATGTTGAGTGAGCGGCAGCTGGGTACATTGCCTAGTAACACGAAGGCAAATCCTAGGGCAGACCTTAAGGCTATCACACTTAAGAGTGGGAAGAACTTGAAAAATTTTGAAAAGTCGAGTGTGATAACCCAATTGGATGGTGGAGTTGAGAAAGAGAATAGGACACGTGGTGAAGACGATGAAGAAAGGGTGAGACAAGAAGAGAAAGCTGAAGAGAAGAAGGCAGAAAGACCTGAATATCCCACTCCTGAATATAAGCCTCAAGTGCCATATCCATCGAGGCTTAGGTAAAATGCAGTGAACCCCGATTACATTAAGTTTCTGTCACTTTTTAAGCAACTGCATATTAATATCCCTTTAGTAGAAGCTCTTTTGCAGATGCCAAAGTATGCAAGGTTCAAAAGGAGTTTCTTATAAAGAAGGGCAAGCTTAAGGAGGTGTCCATCATACAGCTATCAGAAGAAAGCTCTACCAATCTCCGCAAACTACCGGAGAAGTTGAAAGATCCAGGGAGTTTCACAATCCCTTGTACTTTAGGAAGTTTATATATTGATAGAACTTTAGCTAATCTTAGGGCAAGTGTGAGTGTGATGCCTTACCAAGTCTTTAAAACTTTGGGATTGGGTGAGCCCAAACCAACACACATAAGCATCCAGTTAGTGGACAAGTTTGTCATATGCCCTAAGGGTATCATTGAGGATGTGTTGGTTAAGATCAGTCACTTTATTTTTTCCATCGATTTCCTAATTGTCGAGATGGAAGAAAAAGTCGACAACTCTCTCATACTGGGTAGGTCATTCTTGGCCACAGCCCATGCCATCATTAATGTACATGAGGCAAAGATAACATTAAGCATTGTCTATGAAAGCATTGCCTTTCAACTTCTAAGAGTTAAAACACACACCCCACCCTGTGAGCAAGTTAATTCTTGCACATTAGTAGTTAAAAAAAAAAGCTCACAGGGGGACTTAAATGTGGATAATAATATTGTTGTTGAGTGTATGTCAAAATAGGGTAAAGAAATGCTAAATAGGAAGGAGATGGAGAGAAAGGAACTTCCAGAGTTCAAAGCTGTGAAGTCTTAGGGTGGGGCAACAAAGGAAGCGAGCAAAAATTCAAAAAGGAAGCAAGAGGTAAAACTCAAGCAAGGAGCTAAGGTATGGATTCCAAAAGGCATAATAGAGTTGTGTTTAAAGTATTTAAATATAAAACTCCATGGCATGACTAAGGTAAAATGTTTTGGTTTTGGAAAATGTGGGTGCCATGGAGTTTTTAATGCGGCACAAGAGGTGGGTTGACAATCTCACCTAACGTCCAACTAAGATGACATTAAAGAAGCGCTCGATGGGAGGCAACCCACCACTTTAGTGTTTAGTTTATTCTATTTTATGTTTTATTTGATTACTTTTGAGTTATTGGAGAGAAAACATATTTAACACTTGATCTAGAGGTTTTTGCGGGTGTTACTGGTTGTATTCAGCAAAAAAGGTGAGTGGTTCGAGTCATGGAATGTCCTAAAAACCCATAGATCAAACCAAGGTAAACATATGAATGAAAAGGAATGAAACCCAGTCTAGTTTCTACAACTACTCTTTCTAAAACACCTCGAACTCTCTCTCTCTCTCTCTCTCTCTCTCTCAAGCTTTCTTTTTCTCTCTCAGAACTCTTTAGTTAGTTTCTTAGTTTTTCTTATTTTTGTGCTTGTTTAGATATTTCATTTTTTTTTTAATTTTATTTGATTTTGGAATGACTGTATATTATTTTGTGGTTTCATTGTGAAACCAAAATAAGACTAACCTTGATATGTAGCATAATTCCTAAACTTCATATCTCGGACTACTATTTTGGATGGATGGACACGTTATGTTTCATGGCAGTATTTTCTTTTCCCCGCTCTTATTTTCATTTTTACACACATTGAGGACAATGCATGGTTTAAGTGTGAGGAGGTAAAATATTGCTTGTATGCATGTTGTATGATGGTTTAATTATCGTTATGCATGATTGTTTGAAACATGTATGGTAGACTAAGCACGGCATGATACAAGTTTCACTTGCAATCGGTCTAAGACTTTTAAAATTGGACAATTTTTTTAACTCACTCACGTAGACTTTAGTTTTCATAATAACTTTGGTTTTTTTTATTAAACTTTGGACATAGTGATAGGAAGTAGGAATCCACTTGGCATAGTTCCTATAACTAGGCTTTAAGGCATTCAGTTATGATTGAGTATCTAGTATTTTTCTTGGCATGAGTCAGGTTATGAAACTAGAGTTAGTACTTGAGTTTTTGATAGGTTTTCTTAGGAAAAGGAACCGAATTGAAAATAAATTGTACTCATGAGAAAAGTTGAAAAAAGAAAGTAAAAACGGACTTTGAAAATTATTTTCTACTCTGCTGGTTTTGTATTACGTAAAGCGATATCTAAAAAAGTGAAACCATGAATAGTGCTAGTAGCTGGCTAAACAAGTTTGTAACTAGTTGAGTAACCGTGAGTCAGCGCCACAAAGCATTTACCTTCACGTCAAAAGACTAGTGACGGGTTTAGCTAAGTCGGGTCTCTTAAGAATTTGAAAATCTCATGATGCTTGACACTAAATAAAGAAAACTTTTTTAGGCTCCCAAGAAAGACCAATTGAATGACTCGAGGAATTCTTAAGTTGAATTCCTTGATGGAGCCATGTTTTTTAGATTAGACACTCAATGTGGTAATTGAATTGCTTTAGACCTAGGTTGTGAGAACGTGCCTTCATGGATTCTGAACTCGATAACTGTGTCCTTAGTTTAGTCATGAAACCAAAGAATTTTGAAAACCAAGTGTCTATGCGAGTGAATTTTTACTCTTTTTATTGTCTCGATTTTCAAGGTATTTGATAAATTAAAAGTGAGAATTGTATTGATTATGCTTAGGTTTGCTCGAGGAAAAGGAAAGGTCCAAGTGTGGGGGAGTTTGATAACTAGTAAATTATACATTATTTTACCCCATATTCTTGGTGGATTTTACTTGATAAATTGAATTTAATGTGTTTGTTCTAGTTTTTTTAGTCATTTCTAAGTAATCAATTGGATTCCGAAGCTAGAAGGAACTATTTCAAGCTTCGGTCTCAAAAGGCAAAGAAAATACGCGAAAACGAAGTGAAAAGTCAAGACTCAGGGCTGCCTCACAGTCTACCTCACGACTTATGAGACAACCTGTGAGATTGCTTGAAGATTGCATGGCAATGATCTGTTACGGCCAGCGACATGGGTTGTGACAAAGGGGACTTCGCCCGTGAGAGAAGACATACAGAGCTGTAGAGAAATAGTAGCTTCTCATGGGCCATGACAGTGACAGTGAGAGCTCTCTGCTTCTCAACCAAACCAAAGATAAACTTGTAGAGGCCTGGCAGGGGCAATGGCACGAGCCGTAAGAGCCGTCTGTGACAGCGCTCTAACACCTATAAAAGAGCTGGAAATTTCATATTAAGGGGACTCTTGCCTAACTTCATTCAAAATCATTCTAGAGCTCCAAAAACTAGAAAAGAGCTGAGAATCTTGAAAAAAGAGATCAAGAAAGGCTTTTAAGGGTGGATTGTGAATCATTATCCCAAATTGGATTAAGGATTACAAGGATTTGGTTGAAATCTCATTGGGTCTTCATAGGTTCTATGGATTTCTCCACTTTCTACTATTTTTCTCGTTCTTTTACTTTGAACATGAACTAAACATACTTTTCTATCTAGATTAGATGAGTATTACTCGATTGTATAGATTGATCAATATTTTTACTCAATGAATGTTTAGATGTCTCATCAAGTTTGGCTTTTGATATTTATTTCATGTAAATCAATGACAATAGCATGCTTATTCTTGGTTTTTGTTGTTTATGCTTTACTTGAAATAGAAAGTTTAAACGTAGAACATTCAAAAGCTTATAGTTTTGTTGTGTTTGCTAGAGATAGATGCACAAACACCTGGGGTTTTATATTTTTCATTAATTCTTCATGCTTTTTCTAATTGAATAGGATTGAGAAGAGATTGTCTTCCTATTACTTAGAAATTAGGGGCTTAATTACTTAAGAAAGAATTGAACCTAATTTTGTGACAAATCCCACTTGATGATTGACATATTCATTGAATTGTTGATTAAATGTGCAATTTAAGTAATACGAGTCAAAATCTAGGTATATGCTTTAATCCATCATTAGTTTTCAGATTTGATTTTCAATTTTTTAGAATTTTGTTAAGTGTAAGTTTAGTTTTTAAAGTTTACATTAGTTCATAAATCCAACGATTATTGTGAGCTAGACAATAGATTAAGAGATTGAGTTAGTGCTTGATCGATTAAACCAACGAATCCCTTGGGAGAACGATACAAGAACTTGCTGATTTTATTACTTAATATGATCTCGTACACTTCTGGGTGTTACGATCGGAGTGCATCACTGCTCTTAGTACTCAGCCTTTTGTTGGTTGAAACAAATCAAATATTTTGAAATTTCCATTTGTTTTGCAATAACTTCATATAGGTGAGTGAAGCTCCACATGATCTTCTCTTTAATTGAAGACACTGTTGCTGCTTTTCTTCTCCTCTCTAAAATGCCCAGATTCTTTACAATATCATATCTCTAAGTCCCTGCCAGTGTCCCAATTTTGTTATCTGCATTAGCTTTTAAAGCATCTTCTGCTTTTGTAATCTCTTCCTCAGTGGGTGTTTTATCTGCACTCTACTCCTGGTATGAGGAAGGTGTATTGAAGAAGCTTAAATCCAAGGAAAATTCTTATTCTGGCATAGCTTGCCATATATCTGAATATTGTTCAAACAAATCAAAGAAAATTCCTAATGTACAAGTTAAAGAGCAGTAAAATGGGGAAAATTCATGAAGAATTAAAGAAACCTCTATAGCAAGAAGATGAATAACAGAATATTGGACAACTGGTGGAGAAAGAAGGGTTAGTTCCTTTTCTTTATATTGGGGAGGCACACTCTTCAGGCAAAAATATCTTCCTCAGTGGAAGAAGACCTTGCATAGGAAGGAGAGTCCTAAGGATGTGTATGGACCACTCCCTCTCTTGTATCAATTGATTCCCAAAGAAAAGAAAATGACCAAAGGAAATTCCCCTAAAGGCAAAAATAATAGATAATACTGAAATAATTTGAAGAAATAAGAAATACTTACTGGAACCATTAGCTGGTACAGAATCCTCAGACTCCTCAGAGTTTTTCACTTCTTTAATTTCTACTAATTCTTGTTGCTTTGCCTTTTTGGCCAATGTTTGGCCAACTTTCAGTCTTAGAAAAGCTCTATTGCAAGGTGGAGGTACTGGAATTTTGTTGATTTTTGGACTGCATTTCTCTTATGAGGAACCACAATCTTCTGAGGAACCATAACTTGCTCCCCTTTGCTAGTATTGGAAGCCAAAGCTTTCTTCTTTTTGGCAGCACATTTTTCCTCTTTCTCCTCAGAATCCTCATTTGAAGCATCTTCTTCATCACTTCTTTCCACCTCTGTAAACACAAAACAAGATAAGAATTAATACCAAATTGAATATAATGTGAAGTGAGGTAAGAATTCTTTACCTAGTG
>CAOJBK012628109.1:0-13332 GCA_948294925.1 Codiaeum variegatum | reverse complement strand
AAGTATTTTTTAGGGTATCTATTCTCAAAGAGTTAGAGAATATGAGTGACAGATTGCCCTTTATCAAATACTTTAAAGGTTGTTCATGGTCATAAGTTTATTGGTTGAGACACCATTAATCCAGAAGACCATCACCTCTGTTGTCATCCATGATAAGTATGAGATACTTGTTGGTATGGAGGTAGTGAGTCTTATGCTACAGACATATAATGTCATGACAACACATGAGCTTACTTATGGTATGCGTAAGTTGAACAATAACGTTAGATGATGGATACATGGGCCATTACCAACTAGTTAATACCGCACCATCTAGATCATGATTGTGCATATAATCCTTAAACTTGAGGTGACATGTTATCTGACATATTAGTGGCTATGGTTTATTACTGCTTACATACTGATGCTAGTCATGTATTGGTATATGGAATGTGGTGGCCATAATCAGTGATATGTTGGGATAAGTGTCCAATAATAAAAGGATTCATTAACTTGGGTAACAAAGAAAGGAATCCTATGACTTCTAGTTGTTCTTGATATGCAAATCTCTAGCCATAGTAGATAAGGTTCACTAGAAAGAGTTTCTAATAGGAACCAAGTTTATGGAGAACTCAAACCGAATAGAGGCCATATGATCTGGCATATTGGGTTTGACTATTCCATAACCCTAGCTAAGATCGGGAATCCATAATGAAGGGATTCAAGTGCACGGTAATTATGATCGAGAGGTCCATGCAATGTCAAGGATATGATCACCAATATTTATTTCTAATTAGGTGGTCAGGATATGTTATACTAGATGTCACTGAAGACTTATAGGACTAAATGTGTAAATAGGTTAACACACTTAGTAGGGAGAAAAGAGTTTTCTTTATCCCAATGCTAATTAGAACATTAACCTAGTAACTCAGATACCATATAGCAATTCCCATTAGCATGTATGAATCATATTAATGATTAATTAAAGAGTTTAATTAATTGTTAATGATGATTGAATTGAACATGTAATTAAATTTTTAAAGATGCTAGCATGTCTTGATGTTTAATTCACGAAAGGATAATTTCAATTATGTCTTAGTTTGTATAAGATACAAATGGGTATGACTAATTGAAATGGTTTTGGATAGTCAAATAAAGTAATTAAGCTTAACATAAGATGTTAGCTTAATCCACATTAGATGTGATTAATTAAGGTTTAAGGGTGATTCCTACTAACTAAAGTCCTAATCTATTTGATTAGTTGACTAGTCAAATGGTTAACTAAGTCAAATAGACAAGGTTCCCAATCTTCTCCTTATTTTAAGGAAAATGTTTAGGGGATATAAAGTACATTGGTATCATTTTTTTTCTAAGCTCACTCTACACATTTGAAAAAGATGAACAACTTTTCATCTTCTTTAACCTCAAGCTAGAGAGAGAAACTCTCTAAAATTTAGAGAGAAAAAGCTTAAAATTCACACAAAATTATGACAGAAAGTTTATTTTGAATAAGAGTTTTTCAAACACAAACTCTTCTTCAATTAATCTTTGATAAAGGAGTGCAAATAAGCTTTAAAGTCTAAAGCCAATCCTCAGGTCTTAAGTTTTTGAGTAAAGGAGCAAGGATCAAATATTTGGGTAACCCAAGAGAGACGATTCAAACTTCCTAAAGATAATTAGAGAACAAGATTTTAGGAAAAGCTAGATATGTTTCAAGCTAGAGGCTTCACACTTAAGGATTTTAATGAAGGAGGGCGAGATATATTTTAACTTTAAACCTTTCTTTGTTCTACTTATGTTTTGTAGAAAATTAGTAATAATATCCTTGGTTGATTTTATGGATCCAAATCTAGGTTTAGACATTTATCAAAGAGTTTGATAAATGGCTAAACCCTCTATGTTAAAAGAGTTTTGACATGGAATTGATTTTCAAAGAGTTTGAAAATTTCTAATGATTTTGTTAAAAGAGTTTTAACAAAATGTTTTATACTCAAACCTTAGGTTATGGAAATTTTTCAAAGTATTTGAATAATTGCTTAACCTAATTTTGTTAAATGTGTTTTAACAAATTTATGTTTTTGAAAATTTTTTGAAAACTAGAATTCGAATCCATTCACAATTTGATTTTTTCCTTTTCTGCTTCTGCTGCATGACTCCATAATGTCTCCTTCACTGTTAAGTCTACTATCCCTCAGTCTTCCTTTACCCTTCTTATTGGGGCCAAACATTCCACCTAAGTACCTAATTCACCTCCCCTAGTTAATCCTAAGAAACCTTTCCTTCATTGTGACTTAAGACAGGATCGTGTAATCGGAGAGTTCCATTTTGTGAGTGTTCCCTTTGGCGGGTCATCTTCCTCTTCTGGGTCGGATACCAAAAGTAGCTCTGAAGTGAGGAACCTGAGAGAACCATCCATGGCTTTGGTGTACCCCACCCTCAAACTTAATCTAAGCTTCAATCCCTTAAACCCTTACAAATAATATACCCCACGGTTAGAAGGGTGAAGCGGTCCGTTTCGCGACCTCTTCCCTATTTTATAATTCGTAGGACTAAGAGGCTCACAAGTCGGAGGTTACCTCATGAAAGTGATGGTACTTAATGATTTACATATTGTTATTATTTATTTCTTATTGTGTTTATTTTTGTTTTTAAACTGACTTGCTCCCTCTTTTTGTTTTTTACAAATGTGGTCGAGTTGGATGAGGAGATGGAGCTGCCTCCTCATATGGAACTAAGTTCCTTGATCTCCCCCCATCATACCCAAGTCCTAATTGCCCCCAAGCCTTGGGCTTCTTCATGAAAGGAAATGCAAGTCGTGTAGCAGAAGCGGAAAACATCGAGTTTTAAAATTTTTCATGTTAAGTCGTTTTGTTAAAACACTTTTAACAAATAAGTTCATATGATTGTATCAAAACTTTAATAAAAATCAATTGAACACTTAGGACCACATTTAACCCATCATAACTTGATCTACCAATTTCATGTAAAACATAAAGACACAAAGAATAGAAGAAATGTATCAAATATGTTTCTCCCTACTTTATTGAGCTCCTCAATCGTGAAGCCTCTAGCTATCTCACACCAAGCTTGAGCAAGATTGAGGTCCCCTTTACTTGAAGCAGGACTTGATCCCTTAAACTTTCTTAGTTGCCCTTTTGCTTAGGTTCAAGTCTCAACTCCAAGTTAAGGAAAAAATGAGTGTGTCTAAGTCTTGGACTCTATTAGCATAGGTAAAGTCCAAGAACTATGAGAAGAGAAGAAAGTCCTTTGAACACTTCAAAAGATCTCTAACACTTAACTCACAAAATTTAGAAATTACTTCTAATAATTAGGTAAAACATTTTTACCTTTTATATGTAGAGATTTTCCACTAACTAAGTGAGTCACCGCTCTCCTCCACTAACTAGGACACTTGTCATGACTTAGTGAATTGCATGAAAACACTTGTCAAGACAAAGGCTAGTAGAGTATGAGTTGGCATCACCATTTTGTTAATGGAAAAATCCTACATAATTAGTTAACACATAACTAATAATCTTTATTAAGTCCAAGTCCATTTTTAATTTAGTCCTTAGATGTTTTGTATCTCATACAAAAATAAACTAAATTGAAATACACTCCTTTGAAATGAACTTCAAGACATGTTAGGGTCATTGTGAATTTAATTACAAGTTCAATTCGATTATAATTAATAGTTAATTGAACATTTCAATTGAGTATTAATTATTCAATTGAGTATTAATTATAATATCCTTACACATTGCTTACTCAATACTTTATGGTGTGTGACTCATTAGGTTCATGTCCTAAATAGCAATGAGATAGGATAAATTCTTTTTCCTTTATCTATGTATAGAATCCCATTTTATACATAGTCTCATAAGTCGTGAATGATGTCTAGCATAACATATCACGACTACTTAAACAGGATTGAATATTGACAATCAAGTCAATCAGCATATAACGTGGACCATCAATCATAGTTACCCTGCACTCGAGTCCTTTCATTATGGATTCTCGATCTTAGATAGATCATGGATTCTTTAAACTCTATATACTTCGATCATATGACCACTTTTAAGTTCTGATCCTTAGTATTCTCGATTCCTACTAAAAATAACTTTTTAGTGAATTTTATCCACCTTGGCCAAGGATTTCATATCGTGGATAACTAGAAGTCATAGGATTGCTTCCTTGTTTACCCAAGTTAATGAATTCTTTCTTAAAGAACATTTATCACAATATATCACTGAGTATAACCACCACATGCCATTTACCTTTGTGTGGCTAATAGTAGTATGTAAGCAGTAACAAACTGCATCCACCAATATATTAGATAAATTCCACCTCAATTCAAAGGACTATATGCTCAATTATGACCTAGGCGATTAAATATTAACTATGATAAAAACCCATATATTCATCATCTAACGTCACCTATTCAACTTACTCATCACATGAGAGTCCACGTGTTGTCACTACATCATATGCCTGTAGCATGAGACTCACTACCTCCATTACTATAAGTATCACATACTTACAATGGATGACATCAGCGGTGATGGTCTTCCAAATTATCGATATTCCAATCGATAATTATATGACTATGAACAAGTTTTATAGCATTATGACAACTAGAACCTATCACTTTTATTCTTAACTTCTTAAGAATAGATTCTCATACAAAAAACTAATGAAACATATATAAATTATAATAAATGTGGAATTCATTTAAATAAATTATATATTTTATTTCCATTGGGATTTAATTATTACATCTACAATGAGCTCTAGGGCATACATGTCTGACACTTCAGCTGCTCCCCTCATCATAAATCCAAATGTATCGGCCAGTGCTAATTCGGAGTATGGTGACAAGGGTCTTCCTAGTAGGACACTAGTCATCCCATCGGGCCCCTCTCTCGCTCTAGTCATTCCTCTGCCTATGAAAGGGTTTTTTGCCCCCTACCCTCCATGGATGAGTTTCAAAGAGTTATAGCGAGACTTGATCTATCGAAGGCATTCGCTACCCCTTAGGGGCCTACTAATCCTTTTATTATTGGATCCCCTCCTCTAGCCATAAACATTGAAGAGGTTGTCCCCTACCATCCTACTATAGAGGATGCACGATATGACCAGTCAGAAAAGGACATTTTTTAGGGACTTTATCACCTTAACTTTGAGGAGGTTATTCCTAGCACATCCCTCATCCAACAGACTACTGCAACTTTAGGGGGGACTTAAAGTTCCTTAGACTCCATCCCTCCTTCCATTGACTCTTCCCTTGTGGACCCATTGGTTCTAGGCTCTGCCCCCACTGTGGAGGTTGTGCCTACCACATCAGCACTCCCTGCCTTTTCCTGCACCTTTTCTTTGGGGAGCCAAAGCTGGACTGTCCCAGCTCCTCTCTTAGACATAAGCTCATGATTGAGTGTAAGTTTTTATTTATTTAAACTTATTGTTTTTAGGGTTTTTCTATATTTTTTTACTTGGAGAAAATTTTTACTGTAGGACAATATCTTACAGTGGGGACAACTGCAGTCTGACTTGCAGAAGGCCTGTGAAGAGGTGAGATAGTCCTTGGAGTAAGTTGGGGAGTATAGGTATTCCTGGATGGAGGAACATAAGAAGGTGGATTATGCCATAGAGGAAATTTGACTGGCCAAGAAGGGAGATAAGGCAACGATGGAGGAAGTTGACTGCCTAATGGGGCAAGTGGAGAGCCTCACCACTTTTATAAAGTAGCTGGAGGATGCACTAAAGGTGGAGATGGATGATGTGGATGAGAAATAGGCCAAGTTGGATAGGACCCATGAGAGGAAACAAAGGCTCCTTAAGGAGTATACTTAAGTTAAACGGACACTGAATCTCATAACTTTAAGAGCCAATGCCTTAGAATTTGATAAATTGAGATTGCTGGAGACTACCATCAATTAGATCATTTCGAGAAGCTAAATTATGCCAACAATGCTACAACTTTGGCTAGAGGATATAACTTGGCCTTATTAGAGATTAAAGCCACTCATTCAAATATTATAAATGAATTTCCTCCCATGTAAGAGGAAACTGAAGGGAGGTTACAAGTTCCTCCATTGAATGAGTACATTGAGAGCTTGAATCCTGCCCCAGTTAGTCTCTATCGGATAAAGGAAGATCATCCCCTCCCATCAGGCTACACCTCTGAGCTTGCAGACACTGAGGAGGATGTTTAAGGGGACGAAGCTACTTCTGTAGTAGTGGTGGTCTCATAATAGACTTGTATTACTTCTACAGTAGTGGTGGTCTCATAATAGACTTGTATTTTATACTCAAATTTTGTATTATATATTTATTATATTTTTTGTATACTTGTTTGCATATTATTTTGTAAAATTTTCCTCTTTTTTCTTACATTTTTCTTCATATAATGATTGTCCCTTGTTTATTTTCTTTTATGTTGTTATTGCTTTGAGAAGCATTTGCCTTGGCATTTATTTTGAGTTTTGCATTCTGCTTATGACTTTTTCCTTCCTCATTGGGGAAGGACCATTCCTTGGTAAGGATTTTTCCCTCTTGCTTATAGAAGACCTTGCCTTAGTAAGAATTTTTTCTTCCTCCTTTGGGAAGGATCTTATTTTGGTAAGGATTTTACCATCTTCCTTAGGGAGGGATCTTGCCTTAGCAAGGATTTTTCCTTCCTCCTTGGGGAAGGATCTTTCTTTGGCAAGGATTTTACCCTCCTCCTTATGGATGGACCTTGCCTTAGCAAGGATTTTTCCTTCCTTCTTAGGGAAGGACCTTACCTTGGCAAGGATTTTACCCTTCTCCTTGGGGAGGGACCTTGCCTTAGCTAGGATTTTTCCTTCCACCTTGGGTAAGGACCTTGCCTTGGCAAGGATTTTACCCTCCTCCTTAAGGAGAGACCTTGCCTTATTAAGGATTTTTCCTTTCTCGTTGGGGAAGGACCTTGCCTTGGAAAGGATTTTACCCTCCTCATTAGGGAGGGACCTAGCCTTAGTAAGGATTTCATCCTTGATTGCTATAAGGAAAATTGTTTAAAAGAGAACAAGGCATCTTCATCACTGATTTTCAACTACTGGTAATATAATTCGAGGTGTTGAACATTCTAAGTGCGAGGGATGTTTTCATCATTTTTTGTTACAAGCCTGTATGTTGCTGGTCCTATGACTTCAGCCACTTTTAAAGGACCTTCCTAGTTAGGTACGAGCTTTCTAGTGTCTTCTCTCTTTCCTGTAGCTTCTAAACTCCTCATCACTAAGTCTCCTTCTTCAAAAATCCTAGCTTTGACCCTTTTGTTGAAATAGGAAGCAACTTTGTTCTTGTAATTCACTTGCTTTATGAGGATCTAGTCCCTCAGTTCTTCTATCAGATCTAAATCTATTCTCCTTAAAGTATCACTGGTGTCTTCATCACAGTAATTAATTCTTCTGCTTGGCAATCCAATATCTATATGGATTACTTCATCCATGTCGTATGTTAGGTTGAAAGAGGTTTCTCCTATAGGTTCCCTTGGAGTAGTCCGGTAGGCCCATAAGACATGGTGGAGCTCTTCTGCCCAATTTGTACCATACCCTTCTAGTCTCCTCTTGAGTCCTTGTAAGAGGGTTCGGTTCGTCACCTCTATATAACCATTTGTTTATGGATGGGACATAGACGATAAGTGATGCTTGATGTTCAATCTAGAGAAAAATTCCATCATTCTTACATTTTCAAACTGCTTCCTATAAGGAGTCCTAAATCTATAGGTGTTGTTCTTCCATAAGAACCAGACCATATTCTCTACTGTTATTGTTGCCCAAGCTTCTGCTTCAACCCATTTGGTGAAGTATTCCACAACTACTAAGAGGAACTTTTTTTGTCCACTGGCCATGGGAAATGGTCCAACTATATCCATTCCCATTTAACAAAAGGCCAGGCATTATAAATGGGGATTTGTTCCCCTATTGAGGCCCTTTCCATCTTTGTAAACTTCTGACAGGAAGACACTTTTAGACTAACTTCTTGGCATCCTCTTTCATTATCGGCCACCAGTATCCTTGCCGGATCGCCTTAGCCACTAGGACATTCCCACCAATATGCATTCCGCAGGCTTCCTCGTGAATTTCTCGCAACACTTGCTCCACTTCTATCGGAGTGAGGCATCTCAACTAGGGCAATGAGTACCCTCACTAATATAACTTCCCCTGATGTATTGAGAAATAAGGACTTCTTCTTTTCAACCGCTTATTCTCTACTAGGTTATCTGACTCTTTGCATTCCTCAAAGTATGTTCGAACTAAGTCTATCCAATATGGTGCATCTTCAATTTCCATAACCACTTTTCCTTTTTCCAATGCTTGAGACATTTAAGACTCCTAAAAATACCCTCCTAGGTAAGCTTTTCAGGTGTTGAGCAGCCAATTTGCTAAAGCAGTCAACCCTTGTGTTTCCACTTCTAGGGATTTTGAAGAATTCCACCTTCATACCCTTTTCCTTCATTTATTCCACCAATTGCTTCACTCTTTCTACATAAAGGGTCATCTCTCCCTTCTTTATCTTATACTCACCCTTGATGTGTCTTACTGTTAGCTGGGAGTCGATGTACACATGATAACTAGCAAATTATGCACTATTTTACTCCATATTCTTAGTAGATTTTACTTGTTAAATTGAATTTAATGTGTTTATTCTAGTGTTTTCAGTCATTTCTAAGTAATCAATTGGATTCCAAAGTTAGGAGGAACTATTTCAAGGTTTGAGCTCGAAAAGCGAAGAAAATGCATGATGACGAAGTAAAAAGTCAAGGCTAAGGGCTGTCCATAGTCTGTTTCACAGCCTATGAGACAGCCTATGAGATTTCTTGGAGAATGGAAGGCAGTGGTCTATCACGGCCGGTGGCACGGGTCATGAAAGAGAGGATGTCACTCGTGAGAGAAAAGAGGACAAGGTGCAGAGAAATAGTACCTTCTCACATGTCGTGACAAGGACCGTGAGAGCTCTCTGCTTCTCAATCAAAGGAAAGCCAAAATTGCAGAGGCTTATCACGGACAGTGGCATGGGCTATGAGAGCCACCCATGACAAGACTCTGACATTTATATAAAAGCTAGAAAATTTTAGTTTAAGGGGACTCTTGCCTAACTTCACTCAAAATCATTTTAGGGCTTTAGAAACCTTAAAAAAGAGTTGAGAATGAAAGAAAAAGATATCAAGGAAGGTTTTTAAAGGTGGATTGTGAATCATCATCCAAATTAGAGTAAGGATTATAAGAATTTGGTTGAAATCTCATTGAGTTTTCATGAGTTCCATGGATTTCTGCACTTTCTTCTATTTTTCTTATTCTTTTGCTTTTATCATGACCTAAATATACTTGTCTACCTAGATCAGATGTGTATTACTCAATTGTATAGATTGATCAATAATTTTATTCAATGAATGTTTAGATTTCTCATCAAGTTTGGCTTTTGATATTTATATTCTATAAATCAATGACAATAGCATGCTTGCTCTTGGTTTTTGTTGTTTAGGCTTCATTAGACATAGAAAGTTTAAACGTAGAACATTCAAAAGCTTATAGGTTTTTTGTGTTTGCTAGAGATAGATGCATAGACACCTAGGTTTTATATTTTTCATTAATTCTTCATGCTTTTTTTGATTGAATAGGATTGAGAAGAGATTTCCTTCTTATTACTTAAAAATTAGGGGTTTAATTACTTAAGAAAGAATTGAACCTAGTCTTGTTAAAAATTCCACTTGATGATTAATTGACATATTCATTGGATTGTTGGTTAAACGTGCAATTTGAGTTAATACGAGTTGAAATCTAGGTAGATGCTTTAATCCATCGTTAATTTCCAGATTTGATTTTCAATTTCTTTAGAATTTTGTTAAGTGCAAATTTAGTTTCTAAAGTTTACATAGTTTAAAATTAGTTTATAAATCCAAAAATTTATTGTGAGTTAGACAATAGATTAATAGATTGAGTTGGTTCTTGATCGAATAAATAAATGAATCCATTGGGAGAATGATACTGGGACTTGCCAATTTTACTACTTGATACGATCCTATGCACTTGCGGGTGTTGCGTCAGAGATCATCAAGTTTTTGGTATCGTTATCGGAGATTTAGTTTGTGTTTTGATACGATCAACATTGACAATAAATCTGACGGTATTGATTTAGCCTTTATTTTTCTATGTAATTAATTGTGTTTCTTCATCTATCTTATTTCAGATGTTAGTGTATGATGAGAGCTAACCCATCTCATTTTCACCCTTATAATCCCGAAATTCAATGCATTGGGTGGCATCAAAGGAGGTTAGTTCTGGAAGGGGGTAATCCAATTTTAGAAGAAGCAGATAATGTATTGATTCAAGAGTCTGAAGTGGGTAACTTGGAATTGAACATAAAAGATCCTAAAATAGAGATGGAGGGAAACTAAGGTCAAAATAATATTGGATTAAGTCAGCCATTACCCAAATGATCCAAAACTCCTGTCAATACGGAGGATTAGCTCATGAGAATCCACACACACACTTGGATGAGTTTGTTGAAATCTATGATATGTTCAAGATGAATGAGGTGACAAAAGATTCTATTAAGCTGAGGTTGTGACATTTCTCCTTGAGGGACAACCCAAAGAAGTGGTTGAAGTCTTTCCCCTCTAGACATTTCACAACTTAGGGACAATTGGCGGTAGCTTTTCTTAAGAAGTACTTTCCCCCAATAAAGACCGCTAAGCTTCGATAAGAAATCTATTCCTTTGCACAACTAGATGGGGAATCTATCTATGAAGGTTAGGAGAGATTCAAGGATTTGCTGCTTAGATGCCCACTTCGTGGGTTTGAATTGTGGCAGCAAGTGGAGAGCTTCACCAATAGTTTTAATTATAACAACCAACAACTTTTGTTGGAATATAAAGGAGGATCATTGGAATCAAAGACCCTAGAAGAGGTGTGGGAGCTAATTAAGGAGATGTCCAGGTCCTACTAGTAGTGGTTACCCAACCCATGAGATCAACCAAGGTTAAGGGCACCGGGCATTCACTCCATTGACATGGTCACATCTCTGGCAGCTCAAGTGGAAGCTTTGAACTAGAAGTTTGATGTGTTCACCTAAAGAACCTCAAGGCAACAAGTACTGCTTTATGAGAGTTATGGTGGTGACCACCAAGTGCACGAGTGTAACATTCTGGGTGTTACTGGTTCAAGCAGCTCAAGTAAGGGCCAAGAACAAGTCAACTATATGGGGAATATACAGAGGGGAGGACACAACCCCTACTTAAACACATACAGCCTCGGGTGGAGAGATCACCCTAATTTTTCCTTGAGGAACAGTAATAAGCAAAGAGTTCATGCACTCGAATTTCAGCCAAGGCCCCCATGCAACCTCCAACGAAGAAAAACGACTTGGAAGTGATGTTGGAAAAATTTATCCAAACTACCACCGTAAAATTTCATGAGCAAGATGCCATCAATAGGCATACCCATGCCTCACTATAAAATCTGGAGACCCAAGTGGATTAAATTACTAAAATGTTGAGTGAGGGGCAGCCGGGTACACTACTTAGCAATACCGAGGCAAACCTGATAAGAGAGGTAAAGGTATCACTTTAAAGAGTGGTAAAATGATGAATGGTGTAGTGAAAGAGAAGGAAGAGAAAGAGGAGAAAGAGGGGAAAGAGGATGAAGAACCCTACCATGTTGAGGTAGAGGTAGAAGTTGAGAAGCAAGTAAGAGGAGATACTAAAAGGACCAACACCAGTCAAGGTGTACAAACTGAGGGTGCCATATTTGGCACGTCTACAGAAGGACTGCTTGGATGCACAATTTGGTAAGTTTCTTAAACTCTTTAAGAAACTTCATATTAACATTCCCTTTGCCGAAACACTCGCAAAAATGCCCAAGTATGCAAAATTTTTGAAAGAGCATATCTCTAACAAGAGAAAGCTCGAAGAAGTATCCATGGCACATTTGTTCGAGAAGTCTTTAGAAATAGTTCAAAGTATATTACCAAAGAAATTACAAGACCCCGGTAGTTTTAATATTCCTTGTTTCATTAGAAATCTTGAAGTTAAGAGGGCATTAGCAGATTTAGGGGCTAGTATTAGTGTAATGCCTTACCATGTGTTTAAAAAACTTTCTATTGGGGAACCAAAGCTAACACAATCGAAAATTCAACTAGCAGATAAATTCATCATTTCCCCTAATTGGATAGTTGAGGATGTGTTAGTCAAGGTTAGGGAATTCATATTCCCGATTGATTTTGTTGTGTTGGAAATGGATGATGACATGGATGTCTCTTTAATTCTAGGAAGAACATTCCTAAATATTGTCTATGCCATCATCTATGTCCATGAAGGTACCCTCACCTTAAGGGTGGGTGAGGAGAAAGCGATTTTTAATGTTACCCAATCCATAAAACACCCTTGGGCTTTTTATGATGAGGGCTGATGCGAGGATCTATGTAAACATGAGTCCCTCAACTTTGTTACTAATTTTACTTTCAAAGACCCCCTTGAAAGGTGTCTTTTATGGGAACAGGTGGAGAAAGAGGGCATGGAAGCAATGGAGGAGTTAAAGTATTTGGGGGGTAAAGGTTACATGGAGAGAAAGAGGGTATATGAGTCAATCGAGTGCCCTATGAGAGAAAAGCAAGACCTTTAATGGAAGACCCCCTAGAATTAAAACTTAAGGCACTCTCGGAACATTTGGAGTACCCCTTCTTAGGGGAATGAAGAAAAGTCCCAATTATCCTAAATTCACGGTTATCTCAAGAGAGAAAGGAAAAGTTAGTGTATCTTTTGAAAAGCTACAAGGGAGTGATTGCATGGAAAATAACTAACATTAAAGGGATTAGCCCATCCTATTACACCCACATGATTCTTATGGAGGAGGATTACAAGTAGAGGGTGCAACCTTAAAGAAGACTAAATCCCAAAATAAGAGAGGTAGTCAAGGCAGAAGTGATCAAACTTCTTGATGCCAAAATCATCTATCCTAATTTCAAATAACTCATGGGTGAGTCTGGTATAAGTGGTGCCTAAGAAAGGAGGGATGACAGTTGTTACAAATGAGAAAGATGAGTTAATTCCTCAAAGGATAGTAATCGGGTGGAGAGTTTGTATAGACTATCGGAAGTTGAATGATGCCACCCGCAATGATCACTTCCCACTACCTATTATTGACTAAATATTAGAGCGGTTAGCCAGGCATTCTTTCTACTATTTCCTTAATGGATTGTCAGGATATTTTCAAATCCCCATCACACCGAAAGACCAAGAGAAGACCACTTTTTCTTACCCCTATGGCTCTTTTTCTTATAGGAGAATGCCTTTCCGTCTTTGCAAATCACCGGCTACATTTGAACAGTGCATGA
>CAOJBK012627202.1:0-14284 GCA_948294925.1 Codiaeum variegatum | reverse complement strand
GCATAACATAAATATCTTTATGAGTGGCCAAATTTAAGTCCCTAAAGTCTATACATACTCTAAGTTTACCATTCTTTTTAATCCATTTCACATACCTGTTCGGCCTGATGAAGCCACCCTTAAGCAATTTTTCAATTTCTTCCTTAACTTTCAATTCCACCTCCTTAGACATTCTCCTTGGAGGTTGTCGGAAAGGAAGGAATTCGGGCTTGATAGGGAGGCAATGCTCAACTACCTCTCTAGATAACCCACAAATTTCAGTGTAATCCTAAGAAAAATAGTCTTTATATTCTTTCAACAATAAAATTAACTCTTTTTTTTTTACATTTTCTTTTAACAAAGCACTAACGTATGTAATTCTTGGCTTTTGGCCAGTGCCAAAATTTATTTCTTTTAAAGGATCTTGAACTTTGTTTTGCCTATCTTGAAGGCTTGGAGGAGCCTCAATAACATCTTCAATATGTAATTCCTCAAAATCCTTAGCATACTCTTCTTCCTCAATGATCTCTATACCACATGCTTTCAAATCTTCCTCAACAATTTTATTCACTTTTTGCTGCATTAGGAACTTACGAATGGCAGATGCAGATACTACCAACTCTTTGTTGGTGTGGCTAATCATCAATTTCCTTGATTATAGGACCATCCATCGACCATTTAGAGTAAGGCACGATGGATTTCTCTTTGTAAATCAAATACAAATGTTCTTGCACTTGTTTCGCCATGTCATGCTTGGAAAAATAAGTATTTTTTTTTTAAATCTCCACTCCTCTTTTTCCCAGAAAATTTCATAGGACCCAAATCAGAACTTGGCTTCTAAATTATCAGCACGTGTCATAAATGGCTTGTTGTCTGCCCAAACCATTTCAACATCATTACCCTTCTAAAAGAGAAAAAATTGATGTAAGGAAGAAGACACACACCTGTTAGCATGAATCCAATCTCTCTCTAGTGAAGCATTATAGTCAACCTTTGATTCCAACAGAAAGAAGGTTGTAAGTGAATTTCTACTGCCAACAGGGATTTCCATAGGCAAAACTCCAATAACACCAGTAACCTCGCCTATAAAAGCTGAAACAGTAATGTCAGTATAGATTAAATCTTCCTCATTCTTTCCAAGAGAACTCAAAAGACTAAAAGGAATAACATTAATAGCTAAACCCTTGTCCACAAAGATCCTGGAGAATGGTTTACTATTCAAATGAGCCTTGATGTACAAAGGCTTGATGTGTTTAGTCTTCTCCATAGAAGGTTTCTCAAGGATGACTCTTTTAGGTTGATCTGACCTAGTGGCATGAATTATCAAGCCACTTTAATGCTCATCATCTGATGAATCTGAAAGTTTGCCCCCCAAGTGTCAAAGAACTCAGCTTCCTTAGCATCCTACCTTATGAACTCATGGGGAAGCTTAACCGAGGTGGTTACACATCCCAAGGACAAAGGTTCTCCACTAGTATCAAAGACATCAATCTCCAAAGGTTCATCAAGATCTGCCTCATAACCAGAATCATTGAAATATGGATCCTCAAGGGCCTTTTCAATTAAATTTTGATCTTTTGCCAAAGGTTTCCTGATGCATCACTTGACCTTGATTTTATTCTTCCTTCTCCCTTCTTTCCGTAGCCCTTTGCCTCAGAAGTCTTCTTTTTTTTGGGTACGATTCAAGCGCTAAGGAAATTTTTTATGCTGCATCAAATGCCACTGTGTACTTGGTTGTACAAGCTTTGGTACCACAAACCTTGGTTGCTTTCTATTGAACCCTGGGGCAGTCACATCATCATCTTTCCTGTGATAATTTGAGACCCTCCAAGAGGGATTAGTGCTTTAAAAATATTTTTACTTTTTAAATGAGAAATTTCCTTGTTGACTTAGGAAATTCCACTTTCAAGTTGACCTCCAGCTGCCACCATGGTGATTGCTTTGTCTCTAATGATTGAAGGATTTTTTAAAACAATATGGGTTCCTCTTTGGAGTCCAGCAACATTCCTCAGTGTCATCTTCCCAACCAGTAGATTTTATTGATTCTCTGGGGATTTTTGTTGATGATGGTCTGTTGTATTTCACTAAGAAGTGAAATTTGCCAGAGGGTTGGCCAAGGGTGTCCCAATTCTCTTACTTCTCCTTGAGCTTCTTTTTAACATCCAAAAATTCTCTAAGATCAGTGTCAATTCTATTAATGGAAGCAATCGGAGGAAATGGGTCTTCCTTAATCAGCATGGCACCTTTGTTTTCTGGAAATTTCAGCACTCTTTTATTGATTCAATCATGTACCACATTTTTTAACACCCAACAATCATTAGTAGAATGGTTGTGAGAATTATGGTATGTACAATACTCTTTTTCCTTTAATTCCTCCTTTGTTGGAAGTTTAATGTTAGGTGGAAGCTCGATGAATTATTACTCGAGGAGGAAATCAAAGATTTGATCAGTTTTTGATATCTCAAAGGTGTATTGCATCTAGGGATTTAAGCCTTAAGATTTCTTCTCTAGTAATGGATGGACACAAGATCTAGTATTTGTAAGGTTAAAAACATCAACCTCAGCATTGGAAACTTCTTGGAAACAGGTTCCCATTGAGGCTTTCCTCCTTTGATTCTCTTTTTTTAGCAACTCTTCATATTCATTAACTTTAGCAGTAAGCTCATAAAAGTCTCAAAATTTCATAACTTGAAACTTCTTCCTCAGTTCCATATCAAGACCCCTTTCAGCCATTTTGACATACCCAGTTTTCGGTAGAAGGATTTTGCACCTATTCCTCATCTTTTTGAATTGTGCAATGAAGATATCAGCTGTTTTACCAATTCTTTAGGTCACTCTAGATAATTTGACTATGCAAACCTCTAGTTCAGCCCTAAAGAACTGGGTGTGGAACTGACACTCCATCTCCTACCATGTAAAAATAGAATTCTAGGAGAGTGTAGCATACTAAGTAAAAGTAGTACCAGTTTAACTATTAGGAAACAATTATAACTTTAAATTGGAAAAATTTTCATAATTTGCCAATTCACCACATTGAATGGTAAAACATGCAATATGTTCAAGTGTGGATTGTCCCTCTTCCCTAGAGAATAGAGAAAACTCAAGAACACAATAATTCCTTAGGTAAGGATTATCTCTATCAATCATATCTGAATGTGGCTTGTGAAGTTCAAGCCAGCCCACTTGATAAAGACTAGGACCATATAACTCTTGTACCATATCACGTACAACATCCAAATCAACTCCTCCTATCCTTAGAGCATGAGGAGGTGATACATAAGCCTAAGGAACTGGCACATTCCCCTGAGGAAAGTTGCCCCTCATGCATCTAGTCTCCTGTTCATAAATCCATACTGCAAAGTAAGATTAGTTCTATAAAAAACTTATTGGTTACGCCTATTATTAGTAACATTAACATTACGACCACTAGAGCTAATATGATTATTGATTTTACTAGGGCCAAACTCTTCCCTCTTGTGAGGAGGTTTATACTTGTCATCAGTGACCAAAGGAAATTCTAAGGAAAGTCTCACAGAATTAGTAGCTTCTTCTTGGGCCACTAATTTAAAGGTGTTCTTTTATTTTGAATTTTGATTAGCATTTTTAGAAAGAGATTATATTCGATCAAACCTAATTTTTTCAAAATTATCAAAAGTATCAAAGATTATACTGTTGGCTTATTTTATTGAGCTCACTACCTGAGGAATTGTCTCTTACAGCATTTTGAACTTATCAAAATTTTGAGAACCAGTGTTCTCACCAGCATCTTTTATCACTTTCAAGTTACTATCCGCTTCTAATGGATAGGAGATTTGTCCCTGCTCTAGCTCTGAGTATTTAAAGCTTCATCAAAATGTTCATCACTTGATTCCTCAGGCATTTTGTTAGATGGCATTCCAACATTAATTGTTTCTTTACCAGTACATAATTTTTTCATCATGAAACGAGGTCCCACTGGGAATGCCAAAAAGATTGTTGGGTTATTTTTTAGACTTGCGGACATGCCAGAGGAGAATTTCCTCAAATGTATAAATTATGACTTCTAATCAAACGGTGCAGATTCCCAAACTCTTTCACCACAATTTGTTTGGATTTCATAAATTTAGATTGTAAAAATAAAAAAAAGGACTTATGATTGAAGAGTGCAAAGTTTGTTGTATTGATTCACTAGAAAATTGCGATTACAATAAATGGAAATACTGAGGAAGGCTAAAAATAAGTAGTTATAGTAAAAGAAAAATTGTGCTTGGTTTAAACTAGAAATTGTAAATTTGAACTTGATAATTGATTTGATTATTATTGATAAGTTGGTTATTTTGATGAGTTGATGTGTGTGTTCCGTTCTTTGTCACTGTGACTTTTATATCTCTAAGAAACCACTTCCTCAGCCAGTATGTGGAAAGACAAGAGTCACTCTAAGGAAGTTAATACACTATTACTATATGTTATATGACTTTTCTTGCAAGAAACTTCCTTTAGAATTGTCTAAATGATCTGATGTTGAGTAACTAAAATATGGGCTTCTAAAATGGGCTTAGTGATCTTTTGGACCTTTAATCAATTAATTCATATTTTCAAGCCTAAAATTTATTTTTAGGCGCAAACAATACCATTTGATCAATGTTACATATTCCTTTGGAGCTAGCAATTAGTGATCTGGATAGCCACTCCTTATTTTCTTTCAGGCCATTGAACCATAAGCTACTTTTGCAATTGATGTTGGGGTTAGGATTAGTTGGCGTATGCCCCTTAATAACCTAAGCATAGGAACTATTATCTCTGAATCTATTAATTGTTGGCCCCTGAGCCTTAGGTTTTCTGGGAAGGTCAGACCTATCATAATTCTTGGCAGTATTTATTTGGACTTTTTCTCAACGATATTGCCACTTTCACCTTAATCTATTATTTTCCTAACCAGAAATTATTAAGCATCATTCTCACTTTCTCTGCCTAAGCTTTATCACACAAATGAATAAAACCAAACTTGACACTTTGACTAAATGGCCTATTAGGGATGTATACTTTTGAAACATGCCTGAACTTTTCAAAAATCCTTCTAAGACCATAATTAGTCTAGGACAATGGGAGATTTCCAACATAAAGGGTTTCAGATTGCAGGGATGGGAAGCTACTAGAAGGGGGTTGGGGCTGAAGGGTGGGGCTAAAAGAAGAAGGATGGGTAGAGGGTGAAGGGTTCATGGTTGATATGACAACTCAGTTTTTAACATTTCTTCTTTAGTAGATGTCTCATCATTATAGATCAGCTATTTCAGGTATGAGTTATGTACCTATGTCAGCACCTCATGTTCCATCTGCTGCTACTCATGCTGACCTTATTATAGCCCCACCTCATATTCCTACCACTATTCATACTGTAACCCGGCCTCATGGTCCTGTTGTTGTTTATTGTGCTTTGCCTATGGACTCATCTCCTCATATGGCCTCTGACCATGATTATAAATGATTATGTAGTAGATGATGATGAGGGTTCATCATATTAGGATTGATCTTTTATATTTTACTATATATATATAACTTATCTTTTATGAATTATTATAGGAGGATGATTATTGTTGATTATGTTTACAAATGTTATATAATAATTATTAAAATTATTGCCATGTTAATACTAAAATTATGAGTATTATATATTTGGCAAAAATATTATTAATATTACATAAAAAAGATAATTTTAATATTAATAATTTTATTTTTATATTCGAAGTAATAATAATAATAATAATAATAATAATAATAATAAATTGGAGATTGAAATTGATATATTAGAGCAAGTTCAACAGTCTCTTAAATGAGACTCCTTTTCTATTCTTTATTTTAAAGTGTAAACATAATTTTTTTTAAAATTCCAACCACCTCTTAAATATACATCCTTACTTAAAATTTTTTAAGAAATACATTTTTTTCCTTAAATTTAAGAAGGAAGAAAATCACTCTTAATTTTTTTTTAATTATTAGCCTAACAAAGAAAATTAGATTTGTAAAAGAAAATGGAAAATAATAATAATAATAAATTAAATAGGGAGTAAATAAAAAATATTGTTGGAATGCATTAATATTTCATTTCTTATTTAAAATAAAGATTGAGTATTTTATATTATTTTAGGAAGTAAAATTAAGAAACTATTGAACTTACACTTAATGACTAAAAATATTATTATTTTAAAATACATTAGAGATCGATAAAGTATGTTAGAGACAAACTTATATATTTTTTTAAATTAAAGTTAGAGACTAAATTCTTATTATTCTATGCCTAAAAAAAATCTTATTATTCTATCATTTAATTTAGAGATCAAATTCTTAAATTTAGAAACCCGTGATAATTAGATATTGTATTTTTCTTAGAGACAACGTCAGAGACAAGAATTTTAGAGACCCTATCTCTAACTCTCTACTCAGTCTCTAAACACGTTTAGAGACCGATTTTTATACTTATAAACGATTAAAATCTTGGTCTCTATTCTAGCTTTATTTTGTTGTGTTAACTGATACTCGCTTCATCCATAATTATCTGTCACTTAAAAGGATGTTAGTTGTCCTTAATTATTTGTCACTTTAGAAATTTTATGCAACAAAAGCTAGTAAATTTCCAAAACTACTCTTAATATTTATATTTTCAAAGCTGAATTAATATGAATTAATTTTTTTATTAAGAACAAGAGAAAATGGAGCTAGATAACTCTAACAGAAGAAATAGCTAATCGATTGAACAATACCCAACAACCAATTACAGAAGAGCAGGGGGGGTAAAAAATATACTGACCAAAGGAGAGATTATGACCCAACGTAGCAAGGCAGTCAACAACTATATTATCTTCTATGTAAATATAGTAGATGGAAGAATCCCAATTACATCTGAGCAACTCACGAATGGAAAGAACAAGAGCGTCATCTGAGTTGGTTAGAGAAATGTTGATGAAGCTAAGCTGAATGGAAGAAAAACAATCAACCTCCACCAAAATTTTTCTAATTCCAGCTTCCCAAGCAATCTTGAGACCTTGAAAGACGACCTATAATTCAGCTTGAAAAATAGAACAATCACCAATATTCATTGCAAATCCCTTAACCCAACCACCATGATTTCTGATAATACCTCCCACTAGAGCTCTGTTAGACCCCTGAAAAAGAGACCCACCAGTATTCAACTTGTGCCAATCATTAGGGGGGAGTGGACCAGTGAACAACAATGGAGGATTTAAGCCTAGGAAGAATCAAATTGTAATTCATCAAAGAAGCCTTATGAATATCAAGCACTCTAATACAGATATCCTCATTGATAAACTAGAATTGAGGAGAAGAATCAAATAAAGTGCGGTTATAACGGTTCCATAAACTCCAATAGCAACCCTAAACCACATTTTCCAATCAACATCATACTCGCCCATTAGATTTGAATGGAGATTAACAGCAAACCATTCATGAAAAGGAGTGATAAAGAAGGTATCTTTAAGGGACCTAGGCAAGAGTTGATCCCACATAAGTCTAGCACAACACAACTCTCACCACATAGTCATAATCCTCAACCGATAAGCAGCAAATAGCACACAAGGGGTCTATGGTCAAATTCCACCTACACCTTTCAGAATTAGTGAGAATTTTTTGCTTATAAAGAAGCTAAAGAAAAGCTCGTATTCTCTCTAGACCAGACCACTTCTAAATAATATTCCAGGTAGAGTGTTTACCATCCCAAGTGTCATCCAAAATAGCCTCATAAGAACTCTTAAGAGTAAAAAAAAAACCATTGAAGAAGCATTCTAGCATAAAGAATTAGAATTGAGGCCATTGAGAGGAGGAGGAATCACCGCCTAATATAGAGCAGCCCGATTAAGGACCAATTCCAAGTGCTATCAAGAAGAGCAAAGTCAACCACAGGCCAGTTCAAAAGGTGGCTGGAAATGTCTTGGGAAGTATGGAAAAGAAGTGTTCCCTCCCTATCTATCCAAGAGTCCTCCCAAAACTTATTGTCCAGCCATTACCAATGTTCCAACGTGCATTGCTGGCCACATTATGCCAGATTTTGTGCAAATAATTCCATAAATGAGACCCATTTTTATTAGGAAGAGAATCCAGGCAGTAGCTGAAACTCAAGTTATACTTAGCACGGATGACTTGAACCCAAAAAGTGTTGGGAGAAGTTAAAAGAGTCTAGCCTACCTTGCAAAGTAAAGCAATATTCATAGAGCAGAGATCACGAACTCCCAACGCACCTCCACTTTTAGGTTGACAGACTTGGCCCCAATTCACAAGATGGATTTTCTTATTATTGGCTGAAGAACCCCATAAAAAATTCCTGCTAAGCTTTTCAACAGCGTCACAAATAAAAGCCGGCAACAAAGCCGTTTGCATCACATAAATAGAAATAGAGGAGATGATAGAATTAATCAAGGTGATACGACCTACAAATGACAGTAGTAGAATTCCAACTGGATAGCTTGCTCTCAACCTTGTTAATAATAGGTTGGTAGGTCTTTGCATTAACCTGAGAGTGGATCATGGGCATGCTAAGATACCTTCCTAAATCATCTGTAATATTGACTCCCATATTAGCTGCTAGCGCCTGGGCTTACCCTAAAGCAATATTCTTAGAAAAGAAAATTTTAGACTTACTGTAGTTCACGTGCTAACCTGATGATGCACAAAAGCAATCAAGAATAGTTCTAGCAATATTAATTTGATCCACAGAAGCTTCACCAAATAAGAAGAGATCATCCGCAAAAAAAAAAAAAGAGGTAAGTGATACCTGGGCGTCTTCTACTCAAGTGAATCGGATTCAAAGAACCTATATTGATAGAATCAGCAATCGCGAGGACTAATCTCTTTAGGCAGCAAAAAAAGAGGTATGGGGAGAGCTGACAACCTTGACGCATCTCGTACATAAGAGAAAACTCATCTAACATTTCACCATTCCACAATAAACTCATAGAAGTAGTAAAAATACAAGAAAGAATAAGGTTACATAAACTCGAAGGGATGCCCATTTCCTCAAGAGTATTAGAAACAAATTCCCAATGAATTTTGTCATATGTCTTCTCAAGATCAACCTTCAAGAAAAAAAAAATTTGTTTGTTCTATCTTAGTATGCATGGAATGAATGATTTCCTGGGCAAGAATGATATTTTTAGAAATGTGCATGCCAAGAACAAAGCTAGTTTGCAAAGGACCAATGAGCATAGGCATAATAGGCATTAATCTAGTAGAAATGATCTTCATCACCAGCTTGTAAAGCACTGAACATAAACTAATAGGCCTGATCTAATTAATAGTTTTCAGGGCATTAACTTTAGGCATAAGAGCGATGAGAGTGTAGTTGAGACTGGAAGGGCAGGACTGTTACTGAAAAATGAGCTTGACAAAATCATACAACTTCCCTTTGATGGTGTCCCATTGGCTTTGAAAAAATACAACATGAATACCATCCTTTCATGGAGCTTTGAAAGGCTTCATGGAAAAGAGAGCATGTTTGAGTTCTTCCATAGAAATCTGATTAACTAAATTTTCAAGAAGAACATGATCTAGCCATAGGAAGAAGCCTTTGTAAGCATAACCCAGTAGAGGACCTGTAACATAAGAGTAAAGTTCATCAAAATAATTACAAGCATAAGATTTGAGAGTGTCATCATTGGTGCACCAAATGCCACTATCCAATTTTATAGAGGTGATGGTATTATTCCGGTGGTGCTGAATAGTTTTCCTGTGAAAATAAGAAGTATTTCTGTCTCCCCATCGAATCCACTCCGAACGGAACTTTTGAAACCAGAAAAGCTCCTCTTGATAAAGGACATCTTCTAATCCCCCTTTGAGCTTAAATTTAAGACCCACAAGGTATTGAGAAAAAATGTTTATACATTGCCCTATGAATACCACCAATACGAGCTAGTAGAATACGTTTGCGTTGAAAAATATTACCAAAAGTATGGATAGTCCATTGTTGTACCTCCTGGATAAAGATGCTACAAATATCAATAAAGTCATCACCCTTGTTCCAAATCATCTTAACAAAGGATGGAAATTCTTCATGAAGGGGCCCAAACTGCCTAAAATAAAAAAGGGCGAATAACAGGACTATTCCCACCAATAGGGAAATTAATAATGATCGGGTAGTGATCTAAATATAAAGAAGGAAGATGTTGAACCACAATATTCGGGAATGAATCAAGCCTAGCCCCGTTACTAATTGCCCTGACCAATCTTTCCTTAATGCTCCCCTGACTCCATGTATAGGCAGAGCCCTTAAATCCCAAATCACAAACACAATGAACATTCACCTAATTCTTAAAGTAATTGCAAACACCAAAATGGTTAGGAGAGCCCCAAAACTTCTCATTAGAATTAAGGAGAGCATTAAAATCTCCACAAAGAATCCAAGGCCTAGAATCAGCTAATTCACTCAAGTAACGCCAAAGAGATTTACGGACCCCATAAGCAGGACTCCTATAAATTATTGTAAGAAAGAAAGAAACACATGCAGCTTACATAACAAAGAGATGAATAAACTGCAGGTTTGTATACACAACAACAACAGACACATGACTTTTCCATAACACCCAAATGCCTCCAGAGAAACCCAAAGCCTCTATTCTGGTAGAATTAGCATAACCAATGTTTTTAATAAAGTTTTGAGCATTCACTTCATTGATTCTAGGTTCTAAAAGAAAAACTATATTAGCTTTATTAATTTTAGCACGAGAATGAGAATACCGTGAGAAGCCTTTCTTAAATGCACCTTAGTAATTCCAACTCATAATACTTGATATCATAATGATAAAAAGAGATAGGAGAAGAAACAAACCCCTTAAGGTTCCATATATAGGTTTAGTGGTTCATCAAATTCATCATCAGATGAACCAATACCTTCTTGGGAATCATTCTCAATATCATCATCATCACAATTCACCTAAAGCTTGAGCAAATATCTAATTTTTTGTTGCACTCTCCTTTGTCCAAAACTGGGTTAAGGTTTGGTGGTTTGGGCGGAGCCAAAAATTGAGAATCATGTATGCCAATAGAGAAAAAAAAAAAGGTGAAGAGAAGGGCTGGGAGCAAAGACAGAGTGGTTACGTGGGGTCTAGGGTGGTCAGAATGGGTAGAAGGGGAGGGTAAGGGGTTGGACTCATCACTGGAACAAGGGGGAGTAACTTGGGGGGTAGAGTGTCGATCAGTGGGTGTACTGGGGAGAGACATAAGTTTTGGGCCAACAAGAATGGGTTCCTTGAGATTAACACATTTTATTTGGTTGGGTTTTAGGCTAGAGTTATTGGGTCTAGAAGGAATAGATTTGGGGCTGTTAGGTTTGGGTCTGGTAGTGGGTTTAAAGCTAGATTTGGACACATATTTGGAGAAGGGGCCCAAGTGGTTTTTAATATTACCCATGAGATGCTCGTAAGTTCCACAATTGAAACAAATATTAGGGAGGCCATCATATTCGATTTTTTGTTCTCTACCATCAATAAGGAATTTATAAGAGGTTTACTCAAACTAACCTCCATCGCGATGCGAGCAAACTTTCCTCTAGCACCTGACTCAATGTTATAATCAATTTGTACTACCTTACCAACCAAGTTACCGATAGCACGAAGAACCTTCTTGTGATAGAGGTGCAAAGGCATGACTGGGAGCCTAATCCAAGACATAACAGAATTAACTTTGTCACTTGAATAATCAAATGACGATGACCATGATTTCATCATAAGATAAATCCTGAGAATAATCCATGGACCATGCATGAGGACATATTGTACATAAGAAATATCAAGGGAACGAACTAAAAAATAACCATTCTCAAGATCAACTACGTTGAACGCTCTACATTTATTCTATAAGGAATTTAACCTTGTACATAAAGCTTTGTACCTAATCGGTCTATCAAGGAGACGTATAAAGATTGAGTTTAGCCAAGGTTTCTCTAATGTCTCTATTGAAGTAGGTGCTAGATTAATTTTAGGAATATCCTTACCATCACATTCTTCTATATCGGTATCTTGAATAGCATCTTCATGAGCCATATCAAATTGATCAACTACGTCCTCTTCCATAAGATCAGTATTTTATATAAGTTTATCCCGAAAAGTGTCTTGTTGTTCCATTAGGGGATTATCCCCACCTCTTGAATGCTTGAGTCCCCTATCGTCCTCCATACACTACAAAAAATTTTAATTTTTTTGACCCCGTTTACTAATCCCAAAATTATAGTTACTCATCCAAAAAATTTTTTTTAATTAATTAACTACTGACCCCAAAAATGGGTCAGTAATTTTACTGACCCATTTTTGGGGTCAGTAATGGGTAAGTATAATTAGAGAAAATAATTAATTGAAATCCCGCCAGATTTTACTGACCAATTACTGACCCCAAAATTGGGTCAGTAAATTACTGACCCATTTTTGGGATCAGTAATTAATTAATTTAATTTTTTTCACATAATTACTGACCCAAAAAATGGGTCAGTAATTTACTGACCCATTTTGGGGTCAGTAATACATGGACGAGAATGAATTTCTTTATGTAAACTAGCACGTCAATAGAACGTTACTGACCCCATTTTTGGGGTCAATAATGGGTCAGTAAAAAAAATATTACTAGCCCATTTTGGGTCAGTTATAAAAAAAATATTACTGACTCCATTTTGGGGCCAGTAACGGGTCAGTAAATTAAAAAAAAATAGTTACTGACCCATTTTGGAGTCAGTAATTGAGTTCAGTAATACATGGGCGAGAATGAATTTTTTTACGTAAACTCACACGTCCATAGAACGTTACTGACCCCATTTTGGGGTCAGTAATAAAAAAATATTACTGACCCAATTTTGGAGTTAGTAAATGAAAAAAAAATAGTTACTGACCCAATATTTAGGTCAGTGAGGGATCAGTAATGTTTAATTATAAAAGGCCCCTCCCCCCACAGACTAGTTTCAATGTCTTGCTCCTTCCCCCAATGCTCCAAATACAACAAGCCATGAAAGACTAAAAGCCGACCGGTGAAGGCCCAGCATTTGTGGCGATCGCCTCTCCATGCCGACCGGTGAAGATGTCACCATCTCCAGCCACCGTTCTCGAGCCAACCACTAGTGGATTGAAGGCCCGACGCCGGCGACTCCATGGAAGCAGATGGTAAATCCTAAATGAGTTAAATTTGTTTTTTTTTTTTTTTTTGTTTGAATTCATCTCCTTTACTGGTTTGTTCGAGCCAAGCAGATCAAGAATTGAAGACTCGATTTATTTGGTAGTGAAAGGAATGAAAGGGAAGACAATTGTAAGCTTCTCCTACTTCGATTTTTGATTTTTTTTTTCTCTCTATTTTTCAATTTCATAGAATTAGGGATTTTTCAATTGCTGAGGATTTTTTTACCAGCATCTGAGATTTCTTCTCTGAAGTGCTACGGAATTGGAATTTCATCTTCATACCCAGTGCTTTTGTAGTCATATTCTCTAACTGGTATGTCAATTTCTTTAATTTCACATGCTATCTTTGAGTTATTTTGAAGCGATGATTTTTTTGGTGATTTTTTAAGGTTTGAGTTTTTTGTTTTGGTGTATATAAACTCGGCATTATTTGATACTAGGTTGCTTAGCTGAAAGCGAAGGCTCTCTCTGTTGCTAGTCTCTATTCTTGCTAGCAGGGTCAACATTTTATATTGAAAAAAAATGAAATTTTTAGATAATAGTTAGTTATGGGGACTCTTAATAATTATTTTTTGTTTCTTTGCAAAGTTTTACAAAATTTAGAAATTAAGTAGTTGAATTTAAAGATTAAATTATTTTAGGTAATATTTTTTTTTAGTATTGATGATTTTAGTTGTAAAGCAATAAAGTGAAGCCAAGCATGTAATCACCACCCTACTATTCCCAATTTTCAGTATTGATTTTTTTATAGTAATTTGGTATATGAACAACTTTTCTGGAGCATTTTAGAGCTGAAATTTCATACTTGGTACTCTTTTTACCTGATGATCATTTTTTTTCTAAGTTTTGCTCCACCTTTCTCTCTTTTCTTATGTATTTTTTTTTTCAGAATTTCATGTCCTTAATGTCATTTTTGCTCTGATATTGTTTAAGGGGGTTTGAACTTATGTTTTAGGTCTTTACTTTCTTTTTTTTTTGTTCCTGGTGTGAAAGAGTAAACCGAATTGGCTTTGGGATGTTATAGTCAAAACATAAATTTTTCCTGTTAATACAAAATCATATAACCTTCATATATGAAAAAAAAGAAGAAGAAGAGAACATTCATGTAATCATGTTTCTGCAAATCAGTTGCTCGTTGTTGATCATCTTACAAAATCAGCAGCATC
>CAOJBK012626431.1:0-17142 GCA_948294925.1 Codiaeum variegatum | reverse complement strand
AGAAACAATGATTTTAGGTGTTGAATGCCACAAACTGAATAAGTTTGATAAGTTCCCAAGTTCGTATAAGAACTTAAAACAAAACACTCACAAAGAGCTCAAATTATGTTTATATTAATCCAATGATGTCTTTTACAAAGGCATTCAACCTAGTATATATAGTACTAGGAGACATAAGTTACATCAGTTACAAACATTGTAACTTCCTCATTTAAGGCTGCTAGCTAGAAAAACGTGGCACCTTATTTTCCACCCTTTAATTATCATTTGTAACTCTTTTCTTATCATAAAAAAAAATATTAAAAAAAAGACTCATACTTAACCCAACATGGCCAATGTGATTTATTCTTCAAATATGGGTTGGATTCTTTATTCTAAAAAGGTTGGACTCTTGTCTTCATGATCTAGTCTTACTTGGATCATATTGACCAATTTAGGCTCTTCTTGCATCCTTAGAACCATGACTAAATTTTGACTAGCTTGCTCCTACCAAATGCTTTCAATTAAAAAAATCAATCCTCTTTCATAATTTTAGCTTTATCCCTTGTCATTGGTCCTCCATGAATGGTTAAAGGATCTTTTCCAACTTGGGCTGAATCATGGTTAACTTATTGGTCCTCATCATACTCGATGGGTGTTAAGTCCCTATGGGGAACTAAAAATGAAACAAAAATTGGTTCAAGGGTAGGAAATTGGCATTCTTGGGCCCCATTTCCGTACGATTTTCGTACCCTTATCTTTTTTTTTTAGAAACTTGAATAGTTTATAGTGCTTTACATGATGGGTTAGTTCGTTTAGTCCCTATGGGGAACTAAAAATGGGACGAATATTAGTTTAGGGGTAAGAAATAATCATTTGTGGGCCTTATAGATTTTCATACTTGCACTATTTATTGGGAAACTTAAATAGTTTTTCATGCTCTACCAAAGGGGCTAGTCTATTAGGTCTCCATAGGGAACTAAAAATGGGACAAAAATTAGTCCAGGGGCAAGAAATGAGCTTTTTCAGTCCCATAGATTTTCGTACCCGTCCCATTTTTTTAAAACTTGAATAGTTTTTCGCAGCCTACGCGATGGGCTAGTCCATTAAGTATCCATGGGGAACATAAAATGGAACGAAATTCAGTGATGGGGAGAAGATGGGCATTTTCTAGCCCCAGAGATTGAGGTACAACCCAAATCAATATGTTTAGAACTTGCCAAGGATCATTCAAGTGGTAGGTAACTTGATTGATGGAGTTAAAACCCTTGTTTATAAATGAAACAAGATCCTTAACTATAAAAAGATGTATGTCTCACAATTTCAAAAGCTTAATAATAAGTTTTGCAATTGATTTGGCAAGGTAGAATTTTGAAATCAATACAAACAGTTATAGAGTTCACAAAGAACAAAGTAAAGAAAATAATTTTCACTTTATTTCATAAGAGTTTATAATTTAGACAATCACTAAAGATCTATGGTTGAATTGGGTATTTATAGAAATAAACCTCTCTCCAATTATGATATGTAATAGAAAAGGAATTCTACTCTAAAATAGGAATTAAAACCTTAGCTTGGAAAATAAGAAATAGAATTATTCCTATTCTAAAATAAATTAACTAAATAAAGCAAATCTTGGAAAAGCCAAATCCTCCACCAACTTGGAAAAATAATTCATTTTCAAATTTAGAAAAATACTCATTTTCCAATTAAGAGAAATATATGTTGTCTTCCATATTTTGGAAAGAGATTGACTCTTTGACAATTGACTTGTTGACTGCTGACTTTGACTTTTATTAAATTCTAGAATTGTTTGAATTTATCTAGAATATTCTTAAATCTTCCTTTATTGCACCAAACCTCGAATTGCATTATTCAAAGAATAATAAATCAACACAATAAATTGAACATTATTATAACTTAGAAGAATCATCATCTTGACATTGGGCTTGAATAGATTAATTAAATCTTTGAAGCTTCCTTGAATACAATTAGAACCAAACTTGATACTTATGACCCAAATATCTCCAACATATTTGAATGAGTATTCAACTAACCATTCATTCCTCTTACTAGCATTTCTCTTGATTCCAAATAGACTAAATATCAATATTGTTTGAGTTAATCCCTTTTGTAAGCTATTTTGATAAAAAGGACAACTTTGAAGAACCTTCTTTAAATCTTTATTTTGCATAGACTTACAATCCTTATGGAGGGCTCCTTGGTTCTCATCATACGTGATGGCTTTATCCGTACAAGATCGACTAGCCCGTTAAGTTTCCATGGAAAAAAATGGCACGAAATTTGGTTCAGGGCAAGAAATGGGCATTTTTGGGCGCCATAGATTTCTTTATGATTTTCGTACTCATCCCATTTTTTTTGAAACTTGAATAGTTTTCCATGCTCAACATGGTGGACTACCCCATTAGGGCCCCATGTGGAACTAAAAATGGCGACAAAATTGGTCCAAAGGTAGGAAATGGACATTTTCGGGCCCCATAGATTTACGTATGATTTATGTACCCATCCAATATTTTTTGAAACTTGAATAGTTTTTTGCAGTCTTTGCAATGGCCAAGTCTGTTAGGTACCTATGGGTAACTATAGATGGGATAAAAATTGGTCTAGGGTAGGAAGTGGCCATTTTCGAGCCCCATAGATTTACAAACAATTTCCGTATCCTTTTTTTTTTTGGAAACTTGAATTTTTTTTGCGCTCTACATGATGGGTTAGTCTGCTTAGTCTCCATGGGGAACTAAAAATGGGAAGAAATTTGGTTCGGAGGCAGGAAATAGGCATTTTTTGGCCCTATAGATTTCCGCACGATTTTCATACCCACCCCTTTTTCTTTTTGCAAAATTGAATAGTTCAATGTGCTCTACTAGAGGGGCTAGTACGTTAGGTCTCCATGGGAAACTAAAAATGGGATGAAAATTGGTCCAAACGCAGGAAATGGGCATTTTCGGGCCCCATTGATTTCCATAAGATTTTCATATCCGTCCCTTTTTTTTTTTTGAAAGTTGAATAGTATTTCAGATTCTATGCGATGAGAGAGTCCATTAAGTATCCTTGGGGAACATAAAATGGAACGAAATTTAGTGCCGGGGAGGAATGGTCATTTTCAGGCCCCATAGATTTTCACATGATTTCCGTACCCTCCTTTTTTTTTCTTTGGAAACTTGAATAGTTTTTCGCATTCTACACGATCCACTAGTCCGTTAGGTTTCCATGGGAAATAAAATGGCACGAAAATTGGTTCAGGACAGGAAAGAGCATTTTTGGGTCCCATAGATTTTTGTACGATTTTCATACTCGCCCCCTTTTTTGGAAACTAGAACAGTTTTTCTTACTTTATGAGATGGACTAGTCCGTTAGGTCCCCATGGGGAACTAAAATGGCGACAAATTTGGTCCAAAGGCAGGAAACGAGCATTTTCGAGCCCTGTAGATTTATGAATGATTTTTGTATCCATCCCTTTTTTTTTGGAAACCTGAATAGTTTTTTTGTGGTCTACGTGATGGGTTTTTCCCTTAGGTCCCCATGGGATACTAAAAATGAGACGAAAAAATTGGTCTGAGGGTAGGAAATGGGTATGTTCGGGCCCCATAGATTTCTATATGATTTTCATACTCGTCCCATTTTTTGGGAACTTGAATAATTTTTTGTGCTCTATACGATGGGTTAGTCCATTAAGTCCATAAGGGGAATAAAAAATGGGATGAAAATTGGTCTGGGGCAGAGGATGGACATTATAGATTTCTGTAGGATTTTCATACCTGTAACATTTTTTTGGAAGCTTGAATATTTTTTTCGATCTTCATGCCATCGGCTAGTCCGTTAGGACCCACGGGGAACTATAAATGGCAACTAAATTGGTCCAGAGGCAGGAAATGGGCATTTTTTAGCCCCATAGATTTATTTAAGATTTCATACCCATCCCTTTTTTTTTTGGAAACTTGAAAAGTTTTTCGTACTCTAAGTGATGGGTTAGTCCGTTAGGTCCCCATGGGTAACAAAAAATGGGACAAAAAATTGTTTAAGGGCAAGAAATAGGCATTTTTGGGGCCCATAGATTTTTGTATGATTTTCATACCTGTCTCTTTTTTTTGGAAACTTGAATAGTTTTCCGCACTATATGCCATGGGTTAGTCCATTATGGGGAGCTAAAATTGGGCGAAAATTGGTTCAGGGGCAGGAAATGGGAATTTTTTAGCCCTTTATAATTCCATATGATCTTTGTTCCTGTCCCATTTTTTTAAAACTTGAATAGTTTTTCATTCTCTATGCAATGGGCTAGTTTGTTAGGTCTCCATGGGGAACTAACAATGGCGACAAAATTTGTACAAAAGTAGGAAATTGGCAATTTTCAGCCCCATAGATGTTTGTATGAGTTTTGTAATCATCCCTTTTTTTTTTTGGAATCTTGAATTGTTTTTCGTGTGCTACAAGATGGACTAGTTTGTTAGGTCCTTATAGGGAACTAAACATGGCGACAAAATTGGTTTAGAGGCAGGAAATGGGTGTTTTTAAGCCCCATAGATTTATGTTCTATTTTCGTACCCATCCCTTTTTTTTGGAAACTTGAATAGTTTTTCTTACTCTACGCGATTGGTTAGTCAGTTAGGTCCCCAAGGGAAATTAAAAATGGAACAAAAACTGATTCACGAGCTAGAAATGGGCATTTTCGAGGTCCATAGATTTCCGTATGATTTTCATACCCGTCTCTTTTTTTTTTGGAAACTTGAATAGTTTTTCGCACTATACGCGATGGGTTAGTCCGTTAGGTCCCCATGGGGAACAAAAAATGGGGAAAAATTGGTTCAAGGGCAAGAAATGGGCATTATGTAAAAAAAAAATAATATTATATAAAAAAATTTCAATGGTTACTAATATTGTTATTACATTTCTATTTAATGTCTTAATTGGTTCAGGGGTTAAGAACTGAACCGAAATTTTATTATTATTATAAAAACATAATATTATTTATAATTTTTTAAAAATTATTAGGATAAATTACTAATATTGTTACCACATTTCTATTTAATAATTCTATAAATAATAATATTTGAACACAAAATCTATAATTTTTATTAAGACATTACATAATTATATAAAAAAATTGGTATAAGAAAATATTTTGTTTTAAAACCAAACAGAACCATAAAAATTGCGATTCGGTTCAGTTCAATGCATATTAAATTTCGGTTCGATTTGTGAAAATATTAAAATTTCAATTTTTGATTTATTCGGTTTAGTTCAGTTAAACCGAACCGACCGAATGCTCACCTCCAAACTATGGGGAACTAAAAATGGCAAAGAAATTGGTCCAGAGGCAGGAAATGGTAATTTTCGAGCCCCATAGATTTATGTATGATTTTCGTACCCATCCCATTTGGAAAGTTGAATAGTTTTTCGTACTCTATGCGTTCGGTTAGTCGTTAGGCCTCCATGGGTAACCAAAAATGGGATGAAAATTTGTTTAGGGGCAGGAAATGGGCATTCTTGGGGCCCATAGATTTTCGTACGATTTTCATACTTGTCTTTTTTTTTTAAACATGAATAGTTTTTCGTGCTATAGGCAATGGGTTGGTCCATCAGGTCCCCATGGGGAACTAAAAATGGTGAGAAAATTGATCCAAATGCAAAAAATGGGCATTTTCAAACCCCTTAGATTTAGGTATGATTTTGTGCCCGTCCTATTTTTTTCGAAACTTGAATAGTTTTTCATGCTCTACATGATGGGTTTGTTCGTTAAGATCCTATGGGGAACTAAAAATGGGACGAAAATTGGTCTAGGGGCAGGAAATGGGCATTCCCGAGCCCCATAGATTTTTGTACCCATCCCATTTATTTTGGAAACTTGAATAGTTTTTCATGTTCTAGGCGCTGGTTCAGTTCGATTAGGTCTCAATGGGGAGCTAAAAATGGGACAAAATTTGGTCCAAAGGTTGAAAAAGGGTATTTTCGGGCCTTTAAGATTTATGTACAATTTTCGCACCCGTCCCTTTTCTTTTTGGAAATTTGACTTGTTCTTCATGCCCTACGTGATGGGTTTGTTTGATAGGTCCCCATGGGGAACTAAAAAAGGAATGACAATTGGTTCATGGGCAGGAAATGGGCAATTTCATGGCCAATAGATTTCCGTGCAATTTTCGTATCCATCCCAGTCTTTTGGAAACTTGAATAGTTTTTTCTGCTCTACACGATGGGTTTGTTTGTTAAGTCACCATGGGGAACAAAAAATGGGACGAAATTTTATCTGAAGGCAGGAAATAGGCATTTTTGGGCCTTTTAGAATTTTGTACTATATTCATACCCGTCCAATTTTTTTTTTGGAAACTTGAATAGTTTTTCATTCTCTACGTAATGGGCTAGTTCGTTAGGTCACCATGGTGACCTAAAAATGGCAACAAGATTGGTACAGAAGCAAGAAATGGGCACTTTCAAACCACATAGATTTATGTACGATTTTCATACCCGTCTCATTTGTTCTTTTGGATTCTTGAATAGTTTTCGTGATTTACGTGATGGGTTAATCTGTTATGTCCCTATGGGGAACTAAAAATGGAACGAAACTTTGTCCGGGGACTAGAAATGGGCATTTTTTGGGCCGTTTAGAGTTATGTACTAATATGACCCGTAAGCAACCTTGTGCTTGGAACTGGATTATTATGAAATAGAATCTAAAGACCATTCACAAATGAAGTATGAAGTCAGGAGCTTGACCCAATCCAAACCTTACTGGAGAGAACTAGTGCTATCAAAGGAGCTTGACCCAATTCAAACCTTACCGAAGAGAACCAGAGCTATCAAGTTTTAAGGAGCTTAACCCAATTTGAACCTTGACAAAAAGAACTAGAGCTATCAAGTTTTAAGGAGCTTGATACAATTCAAACCTTGCTAAAGAAAACCAAAGCTATAAAAGGGTTGGACGCTACAAGTTGCCTTGATAAGTCCAGGTTTGAGTTCTTAGCAAAGAACCAAGGAGAATTCCTCATAAATTTGAAAAGAAACTCAATATTTCATTGATAATCATAATCTGTCCCAAAATTACAAATTTTGGTTTATTTTTATACTTGGAACATCCCTCTAAGAATGAGAAAAGTTACTCTAGGTCCCTTTGCATTCCCTAGGTGCTTGTTACAACCGTCCAAGAATGAGAAAAGTTACTTAAACTTCCTAGGTTAGTTTACATTGCCTAGGTGCTTGGAACATCCCTCAAGATTGAGAAAAGTTACTTAAACTTCCTAGGTCAGTTTGCATTCCCTAGGTGATTGGAACTTCCCTCCAAGAATAGGAAGAAACAAACTAATTTAATTCTACCCAAATTCAATGTACTAATAAGGATAAATATTTCTAAGTATAAAATAAGTCTAATTTAGTTAAAATTTGGAATTAAACTAGTTACATCATAAAATCTAATGTAACAGGCCTAGAAGATGACCAATTGAGTAAAAATGATTCCCTTCATGCATGATCAGCACCACAAGCCATCTTATTGATATCTTCCCCTTAAAAATAAGTGAACAACTTTGGTGTAGCCTTGCTCACTCATTGAACAACTTCTTTGTCATGCATTTCCATGATTAAGCCTTGACGTGTTTCCTTCATTCTTTTAGCCTTTGATCATGTCATTGGTCCACCAATTCCATGTAATGAGTCTTGGGTTTCTTTAAAAGTCCAACATTGTTGATTGAGGTCAGGAACATCATTTCTATCGTGTACTATTTTTGTACCCGTCCATTGTTTTTTGGAAACTTGAATAGTTTTTCATTCTCTACGCGATGGGCTAGTCCGTTAGGCCGCCATGTTGAACTAAAAATGGCGACAAAATTGGTATAAAAGCAGGAAATGGGCATTTTCAAGCCCCGTATATTAATGTATGATTTTCGTACCTACCTATTTTTTTGGATTCTTGAATAGTTTTTTGTGCTCTACACGATGGACTAGTCTTTTGGGTCCCCTATGGGGAACCTAAACTGGCGATAAAATTTGTCTAGTAGCAGGAAATGGGCATTTTCGGGCCCCATAGATTTATGAACAAATTTTGTACCTGTCCCACTTTTTTGGGTTTGTCCGTTAGATCCCCAGGGGGAACTAATAATTGGACAAATTTTTGTCTAGGTGTAGGAAATGGGCATGTTCAAGGCCCCATAGATTTCGGTAGGATTTTTGTACCGACCCTTTTTTTTTGAAAACTTGAATAGTTTTTCCTGCTCTATGCGATTGGTTTTTCCATTAGATCCCTATGGGGAACTAAAAATGGGATGAAAATTGGTCCACGGGAAAGGGGCACTTTCAGGTCCCATATATTCCCGTGAGACTTTCGTACTCGTCCCTTTTTTAAAAAAACTTAAATAGTTTTTTGCACCCTACATGATAGTCTAGTTCGCTAGGTGTCAATGGGGATAGTAAAATAGAAAAAATTTTGGTCTAGGGGAGGAAATGGGCCTTTTCGAACTCTATTGATTTCCGTATGATTTTTGTACCTGTCCCATTTTTTTGGAAGGTTGAATTGTTTTTAACGATCTATGCGCACAGTTAGCCCCATAGATTTCTGTACGATTTTCACACTTGACCCTTTTTTTTTTGGAAACTTGAATAGTTTTTTGTGCTATACGCGATGGACTAGTCCGTTAGGGCCCCATGGGGAACTAAAAATGGCGATAAAATTGGTCTAGAGGTGGGAAATGGACATTTTTGCGCCCTATAGAGTTATGTACGATTTTCATACCCGTCCCATTTTTTTAGAAACTTGAATAGTTTTTTGTGCTCTACGTGATGGCTTTGTCCGTTAGGTCCCCATGGGAAACTAAAAATGGGACGAAAATTATTCTAGGAGTAGGAAATGGGCATGTTCAGGCCCCATAGATTTCTGTACAATTTTCATACCTGTCCCATTTTTTTTGGAAAATTGAATAATTTTTCATGCTCTATGAGATGGATTAGCCTGTTAAGTCCCTATGGGGAATTAAAAATGGGATGAAATTTTAGTCCGAGGTAGGAAATGGGAGTTTTCAAACACTGTAGATTTTAGTTCGATTTTTGCACCTGCGCCTTCTTTTTTTTTGGAAACTTGAACAATGTTTCGTTCTTTATGCGATGAGCTAGTCCATTAGGTCCCCTTAAGGATCTCAAAATGAGGACAAAATTGGTCCAGAGCCAGCAAATGGGCATTTTTGAGCCCCATAGATTTATGTACAATTTTCGTACCTGCCCCATTATTTTGAAAACAAGAATAGTTTTTGGTACTGTACGTGATGGGTTAGTCCGTTAAAAATGGGACGAAAATTGGTTCAGAGGCAGGAAATGAGCAATTTTGGGGCCCATTCATTTCCATATGATTTTCATACCTATCTCATTTTTTTTGCAAATTTGAATTGTTCATCGCGATATACATGATAGGTAAGTCCATTAGGTCCCTAGAGGGAGCTAAAAATGGGGCGAAAATTGGTTCAGATGCAAGAAATGGGTATTTTCAAGGCCCATTGATTTTTGTACGATCTTTGTACCTGTCCCATTATTTTTGAAACTTGAATAGTTTGTCGTGCTCTACGCAATGGGTTAGTCCATTATGTCCCCATGGGAAACTAAAAATGACGACAAAATTATTCCCAAGGAAAGAAAATGGGCATTTTCCCCCATAGATTTATGTATGATTTTCATACTTGTCCCTATTTTTTAATCTTGAATATTTTATCATGCTCCACGTGATCAGTTAGTTAGTTAGGTCCTAAGGATATCTTAAAATGGGATGAAAATTGGTCCAAGGGTAGGAAATAGGCATTATCAAGCCCTATAGATTTACCTACAGTTTTCGTATCCATATCCTTTTTTTGGTAACTTGAATAGTTTTCCTTGCTATCCGTGAAGGGTTAGTTTATTAGATCCCTATGGGGATCTAAAAAAGGCACAAAAATTTTTTCAAGGGCAGGAAATTGGCATTACCGAGCCCTTTAGATTTTTGTATCCGTCCCATTTTTTTGGATTCTTGAATAGTTTTTCGTGGTCTAAGCGATGAGTTAGTCCGTTAAATCCCCATGTGGAACTAAAAATGGGATGAAAATTGGTCCGGGCGTTGGAAATGGGAATTTTTGGGCCCTTTAGATTTCCGTAATGATTTTCAAACTAGTCCCATTTTTTTTGGAAAATTGAATAGTTTTTCGTTCTCTACGTGATTGGCTAGTCCATTAGGTCCCCATGGGGAGCTAAAAATTAGACGAAAATTGGTTAGGAGGCATGAAATGGGCATTTTGGGCCCTTTAGATTTTCATATGATTTTCGTACCCGTCCCATATTTTTGGAAACTTGAATAGTTTATCGTTCTTTACGCGATGGGATAGTCCTTTAGGTCCTCATAGGGAACAAAAAAATGGGCAAATTTCGGTCTAGGGTCAAGTTTGAGCCCATAGAAGTCCCTAGGACTTTCATACCCTTCCCATTTATTTTAGAAACTTGAATAGTTTTTCATCCTCTACACGATGGGTTTGTCCGTTAGGTCCCCATGGGGAGCTAAAAATGGGTCGAAAATTGTTGAAAATTGGCCCAAGGGTAGGAAATAAGCATTTTCAGGCCCCATCGATTTACGAATGATTTTTGTACCCATCCCTTTTTTTTTTGAAAACTTGAATAGTTTTTCATGCTCTACGCAATGGGTTATTCGTTAGGTCTCCATGGGGAACTAAAAATGGGACAAAAATCGATTCAGGGGTAGGAAATTAGCATTTTTGGGCCCCATAATTACCTTATGATTTTCATACCCGTCCCATTTTTTTTTGGAAACTTGAATAGTTTTTTATGCTCTGCATGATGGGTTAGTCTGTTAAGTCCCCATTGGGAACTAAAAATGGGATAAAAATTGGGTAGTAGGCAGGAAATGGGAATTTTCTGGCCTTATTGATTTTCGTACGATTTTTGTACCCGTCCCATTTTTCTGGAAACTTAAAGAGCTTTTCATTCTCCACGCCATGGGCTAGTCTGTTTGGTCCCCATGGGGAACTTAAACTAGAGACAAAAGTGTTGTAGAGGCAAGAAATGGGCATTTTCGGGCCATATATATTTACGTACGATTTTCGTACCCGTCCCATTTTTTTTTTTTATACTTAACAATTTTCCGTGCTCTACGAGATGGGCTAATTCGTTATGACTCCATGGTGAACTAAAAAAGGGACAAAAATTAGTCCATGGGCAGTAAATGGGCATTTTCGGGCCCCATTGATTTTCGTAAATTTTTCGTGCTCGATGCAACGGGCTAGTCCTTTAAGTATCCATAGGGTACATAAAATGGAAAGAAATTTTGTCCAGGGGAGGAAATGGGAATTTTCGGACCCCATTGACTTTCGTACGATTTTCATACCCATCCCTTTTTTTAGGAAACTTGAACAGATTTTCATGCTCTCCACGATGGACTAATCTGTCAGGTACCTATAGGGATGTAAAAATGGTGATAAAATTGGTCCGGAGGCAGGAAATGGGCATTTTCCGCCCTTATAGATTTATGTACGATTTTCATACATGTCCCACTTTTCTAGAAACTTGAATTGTTTTTCGTGCTTTGCGTAATGGGTTTGTCCATTAGAACCCCATGGGGAGCTAAAAATAGGAAAAAATTTGTCTAGGGTATAAAAATGGGCATGTTCAGGCCCCATAGATTTCCGTAGGATTTTCGCACAAGTCCTTTTTTTTTTGAATCTTGAATAGTTTTTCGTTCTCTACGCAATGGGTTATTCTGTTAGGTTCCCATGGAGAGTTAAAAATGGGATGAAAATTGGTCTTAGGGTTGGAAAGGAGGCATTTTAGGCCCCCATAAATTTACATACGATTATCGTACACATCCCATTTTTTTAAAACTTGAATAGGTTTTTGTGCTCTATGCGATGACTAGTAAGTTAAGTATCCATGGGGAATAAAAAAATGGAATGAAATTTGGTCCAGGGGAGGAAATGAGAATTTTCAAAGAATATTGATTTCTGTACGATTTTTGTACGCATGCCATTTTTTTTGGAAACTTGAATCGTTTTTCATATTCTACGCTATTGGCTAGCCCGTTAAGTTACCATGGGATAAAAATGGCAAGAAAATTAGTTCTGGGCAAGAAATGGGCATTTTCAAGCCGCATAGAATTCTGTATGATTTTGGTACCCATCCCTTTTTTTTTTGGAAACTTGAATAGTTTTTGGTGCTCTACCCGATGGAATAGTCCATTAGGGGCCCATGGGGAACTATAAATGGCTACAAAATTGGTCCAGAAGCAGGAAATTGGCATTTTCGAGCCCTAAAGAATTATGTATGACTTTCATATCGGCCTTATTTTTTAAAAAACTTGAATAGTTTTCCATGCTCTACATGATGGGTTTGTCTATAGGTCCTTATGGGAAACTAAAATGCGACGAAAATTGGTCTAGGGGGGCAGGAAATGGGCATATTCGGGCCCCAAAGATTTCGTAATGATTTTCGTACCCATCCCATTTTTTTTGAATAATTGAATAATTCTTCGTGCTCTACCCGATGAGTTACTCTGTTAAGTCTTCATGGGGAACTAAAAATGGGACGAAATTTGGTCCGAGGCAGGAAATGGGCATTTTCGGACACTATAGATTTCATTACGATTTTTGAACCTATCACTTTTTTTTTTTGGAAACATGAATAATTTTTCAATCTCTATGTGATGGGCTACTCCGTTAGGTCCCCATGGGGAACTAAAATTGGCGACAAATTTGGTCCAGAGGCAAGAAATGGGTGTTTTCGAACCCCATAGATTTATGTACAATTTCCGTACCCATCCTATTTTTTTAGAAACTTAGATAGTTTTCATACTCTACACATTGGGTTAGTCCGTTAGCTCCCCATGGGTAGATAAAAATGGGACAAAAATTAGTCCAAGGAAAGGAGATGGATATTTTCGGGCCCCATAGATTTCGTACAATTTTCATACCCACCTCATTGTTTTTTGGAAACTTGAATAGTTTTTCACGCTATACGCAATGGGTTAGTCCGTTCGGTCCCCACGGGGAACTAAAAATCGGGCGAAAATTGGTTCAAGGGTAAGAAATTGGCATTTTCGGGGCCTATAGATTTTCGTAAGCATCCCATTTTTTTAGAAACTTGAATAGTTTCTCGATCTCTACGCAATCGGTTAATCCGTTAAGTCCCCATGGTGAACTAAAAATGGGACGAAAAGTTGTTCGGGTAAGGAAATGGGCATTTTTAGGCCCTTTGGTATTTCATACGATTTTCTTACCCATCTCATTAATTTTGGAACCTTGAATAGTTTTCTGTTCTCTACACGATGAGCTATTCCATTAGGTCCCCATGGGAACTAAAATGGCGACAAAATTGGTCTAGAGGCAAGAAATGGACATTTTCAAGCCCCATAGATTTATGTACAATTTTCATACCAGTCCCATTTTTTTTTTTTGCGAAAACTAAATAGTTTTTAGTGCTCTACGTGATGGACTAGTCTGTTAGGTGCCCATGGGAAACTAAAAATGGCAACAAGATTGGTTCAAAGGTGGGAAATAGGCTTTTTCGATCTCCATAGATTTAAGTATGACTTTCGTACCCGACCCCTTTTTTGGAAACTTGAATAGTTTTTTGTGCTCTACATGATGGGTTTGTCCATTAGATCCCTATGGGGAAACAAAAATTGGACGAAAATTGGTCCAGGGGCCGAAAATGGGAATGTTCAAGCCTCGTAGATTTTTGCAGGATTTTCATACCTATCCCATTTATTTTGAAAACTTGAATAGTCTTTCATGCTCTACGGGATGGATTTGTCCGTTAGGTCCCCATGGGGAGCTAAAAATGGGATGAAAATTGGTCCAGGGGTCGAAAAGGGGCATTTTCGGGTCTCATAGATCTACATACAATTTTCATACCCCTCCTATTATTTTTTGGAAACTTGAATAGTTTTTCGTACTCTACGTGATGGGTTAGTCTGTTAGGTCCCATGGTGAACTAAAAATGGGACGAAATTTGGTTCTGGGGCAGGAAATCGGCATTTTCGAGCTTCATAGGTTTCATACCAGTCACATTTTTAGGAAACTTGAATAGTTTTTTTTGTGCTCTACAAGATGGGTTAGTCCATTAAGTCCCCATTGGGAACTAAAAATGGGACAAAAATTGGTATGGGGCCAGAAATGGGCATTTTCAGGCTCTATAGATTTTCATACGATTTTCGTACCCATCCCATTTTTTTTGGAAACTTAGAAAGATTTTCGTTCTCTACATGATGTGCTAGTCTATTTGTCCCCATGGAGAACTAAAAATGGCAATAAAATTGGTGTAGAGGTAGGGAATGGGCATTTTCGGGCCCTATAGATTTCCTTACAATTTTCGTAGCCATCGCTTATTTATATATACTTGAATAGTTTTTTATGCACTACGAGATGGGCTAGTCCATTAGGTCCCCGTTGGGAACTAAAAATGGGATTAAAATTGGTCCAGGGGTAGGAAATGGCTTTTTTCGGGCCCCATAGATTTCCATAAGATTTTCGTACCCGTCCTATTTTTATTGGAAACTTGAATAGTTTTTCTTATTTTATGGGATCAGCTAGCTTGTTAAGTTTCCATGGGGAAAATGGCAAGAAAATTAGTTCAGGGCAGTAAATGTGCATTTTCAGCCCCCATAGATTTATGTACGATTTTCGTACCTGCCCCATTTTTTTGGAATCTTAAATAGTGTTTCGTGCTCTACATGATGGGTTTGTGCGTTAGGTCTCCATGGGAAACTAAAAATGGGACGAAAATTGGTCTAGGGGATGGAAATGGGTAGGTTCGGGCCCTATAGATTTTCGTACCTGTCCCAATTTTTTGGAAACTTGAATAGTTTTTCATGCTCTATGCAATGGGTTAGTCTGTTAAGTCCCCATGAGGAACTAAAAATGGTATGAAAATTAGTCCGAGATAGGAAATGGGCATTTTCGAGCACTATAGATTCATGTTCGACTTTCATACCTGTCCCTTTTTTTTTTGGAAACTTGAATAGTTTTACATTCTCTATGCAATAGGCTAGTCCGTTAGGTCTCCATGGGGAACTAAAAATGATGACAAAATTGGTCCGAAGGTAGGAAATGGGTGTTTTCAAGCCCCATAAATTTATGTACGATTTTTGTACCCGTCCCAATTTTTGGAAACATGAATAGTTATTCGAACTGTACATGATGGGTTAATCCATTAGGTCCCCATGGGTAATTAAAATAGGGTGAAAATTGGTTCAGAGGCAAGAAATGGGCATTTGCATGGCCTATACATTTTTGTACGATTTTTTTACCCGTCCCATTTTTTTTTGCAAATTTGAATTGTTGTTCGCACTATACGCGATGGTTTAGTCCATTATGTCTTCAGGGGGAGCTAAAATTGGGGCGAAAATTGGTTCAGGGGCAAGAAATGGGTATTTTCAGGGCCCATAGATTTTTGTACGATCTTCTTACTCATCCTAATTTTTTGGAAACTTGAATAGTTTGTTGTGCTCTACGCAATGGGTTAGTCTGTTAGGTCCCTATGACGAACTAAAATGGCAAAAAAAAATTTCCAGAGGTAGGAAATGGGCATTTTCAAGTCCCATAGATTTATGTATGATTTTTGTTTCCGTGCCATTTTTTTTATCTTGAATTGTTTTTCGTACTCTACGCAATGGGTTAGTCCGTTCAGTCCCCAGGGGTATATGAAAATGGGATGAAAATTAGTCCAAGGGTAGGAAATGGGCATTCTTAAGCCCCATAGATTTACATACGATTTTCGTACCCATATCCTTTTTTTGGTAACTTATACTTTTTGTTGCTATTCGCGAAGGGTTAGTCTGGTAGGTGCCTATGGGGAATTTAAAATGGGGATGAATATTTTTTTAGGGGCAGGAAATTGGCATTTTGGGGTCCCATGGATTTTCGTACGATTTTCGTACCCGTCCCATTTTTTGGAAACTTGAATAGTTTTTTGTGTTTTACGCGACGGGTTAAGTCCCCATGTGGAAATTAATCCTGGAGCAGGAAATGGGCATTTTTGGACCCTTTAGATTTCCTTGCGATTTTCAAACCCATCCCATTTTTTTGGAAACTTAAATAGATTTCGTTCTCAATGTGAAGGGCTACTTCGTTAGGTCCCAATGGGAAACTAAAAATTGGACAAAAATTGCTCCGGGGCAAGAAATGGGCATTTTTGGGCCCTTTATATTTCCGTACCCATCATATTTTTTTGGAAACTTGAAAAGTTTTTTGTTATCTATGTGATAGGCTAGTCTGTTAGGTCCCAATGGGGAACTAAAAATGGTGACAAATTTGGTCCAGAAGTAGGAAATGGGCATTTTCTGGCCCCATAGATTTATGTAAGATTTTCGTACCCATCCCTTTTTTTATTGGGAACTTGAATAGTTTTTCGTGCTCTACGCGATGGACTAGACCGTTTGGTCCTAATGGGAACTAAAAATGGCAACAAAATTGGTCCAGAGGTAGGTAAAAGGCATTTTTGAGCCCCAAAAATTTAAGTACGATTTCCGTACTTGACCCATTTTTTGGAAACTTGAATAGTTTTTCGTGCTCTACGTGATGGGTTTGTTCGTTATGTCCCCATGGGGAACCAAAACTTGGACGAAAATTGGTCCAGGGGTTGGAAATGTGCATGTTCGAGCCCCATAGATTTCCATAGGATTTTTGTACCAGTCCCATTTATTTTGAAAACATAAATAGTTTTTCGTGCTCTACACGATGGGTTTGTCCGTTAGGTCTCCATGGGGAGCTAAAAAAGGGACGAAATTTGGTTTAGTGGTTGAAAAGAGGCATTTTAGGGCCTCATAGATTTACATGTGATTTTCATAGCCTTCCCTCTTTTTTGTTGAAACTTGAATAGTTTTCATGCTCTACATGATGGGTTAGTCCATTAGGCCCCCATGGGGAACTAAAAATGGGATAAAAACTGGTTCAGGGGGTAGGAAATCGACATTTTCGAACCTCATAGATTTTCGTATGATTTTTGTAGCCATCACATTTTATTGGAAACTTGAATAGTTTTTCATGCTCAAAATGATGAGTTAGTCCATTAAGTCCCCATTGGGAGCTAAAAATGGGACGAAATTTGGTTTGTGGGTAAAAAATAGGTATTTTCGAGCCCTATAGATTTTCATACAATTTTCGTACCCATCCCATTTTTTTCGAAACTTGAAGAGCTTTT
>CAOJBK012626090.1:0-11392 GCA_948294925.1 Codiaeum variegatum | reverse complement strand
TGCATAGGAAAAGCTTAAAGATTTTGCAGAAGAGAAGGTTTTATTTGGGAGTTTCTAATGCTTTTGGTGAGAATATTTTTAATTTTGATGCTTAAATCATTTAATTTTAGGTCTTTAAAATTGTAATTATGGCTTCATCTTCTTTTCTTTTGGTGTCTATTATTTTCACATAATGATATTCAGTTGCTGATTTGGTCAGATCTTCACATTTGAGAAAAATATATGATTTGGGCATTCATCAAATATTTTTTGTTTTTCCATGTTATTAGAAAATGTTTTAATTTCAGTTTTTCTTAATTTTTATTTCTGTAGCTCCTGTTTTGCCATCTGAAAATCTCTATGCTCCTTTTGATGAAAATTGGTTGATCAAGGTGCGTGATACATATATCTTTTAATAATTTCTTGTCTGCTTTTAAACTCAATAAATAGAATCTGATAACTGAGATTTTGACTTTGAGTTTATTTATTTATGTTTATGTTTCAGAGAAAGGGGACAGATGTTGCCCCATATTTCTGTTTATGAAGTTACTGTCCTAAGATTATAATTATATTAGTTCTAATCGTCATTTTGTAGGCTTTTATGGGACTCTTTACTCTTTCGAAAAAGAGAGCTCAGGCATATTCTGATGCTGATATTACCGTCTCTCTTGCACGTATGCTACATCCCTTATCAAATGAGCTGAATTACTTCTCGTTCTTCTGTTTTATGTTGCACCAGTTTATATGCAATGTATGTTCTGTTCCAATGCGAATTGAAAAAATCAAGTTTTCTGTTTTCTTTTTCCGTACTTCTGTATCTTGCCAACAATCTGGGAATTGAGAATTTATCTTATCTTGGACCAGCAGCCATCGCATTTGAGGTCACTTTGCTTGATTTTCAATCTCTTCTAGCACTCTATATTCAATGAACTTCAATTTCTGGACTGAACTTTCTGTTCTTGGCATTGAATTTGACAGGTGCTTGCACAAATTCAGAACTATCTACAGGACAAGAACAGCTAATCCATCCAACTTTTTTTCTTAAAACTTCCAGATTCTCTTATCATTTGAACTACATGTACAGATGAGAAAACTCCTTAATTATCTATGTTACCCGTGCAGTGAATTTTGTTCGTTGGAGTTCATTAAACATTTTCACTAAACCCCAGTACAAGAGTCTGTAAGACTAGTAGATCAAGAGTCAAATGTCTATCATATGGTACACGGGTTCAACGCTTCCTCTAATTTTTATGAAGTTTAATATAATATAATTTTGTAGCACTTTGATTTGCTACCTTGGAAACAGACGTATGACGTTTTGGTAAACAGAAAGGCACGAAATGGTGGTGGTTTAAATGCAATTCATGCCAGGAATTTAGATTTGGTAAGGTTTGAAATTACATAAAATCTATTAAGGTTACATAAAATCACGTTTGATTATCTAATAGATTAAAAAAAAAAGTTTATTATCATGTTGCAAGACAGTGCAGGGTAAACAAAAGAAATGAGAGGTACCCTAAATTATCGCATAACATAAACGAATTATACACAAATTTGCATTTTAGATCCTCTGGTATGTCAACCTAAAAATGCAGGAAAACTATGAAATATTTTTAGAAAAAAATTCCTCATTTTCAGGTAATTTATACAACAAAGCAGTCCCAGCCTCCAAGCTTATTTTTCCCCTTCTCATTATTTATGATTTACAGGAGCCATGTGGTTTAATCATAAAAAATGTATACATGAGATCTCTTTATGCTTGCCTCCCCAAACCCAATTGACATCAAAGAAATATCCTCCTGATGGTCCTAGCAGTGGCACGAGAAATCAACTTTCCAGCAATATCAGCTGGCAAAAGAAGTAACTGCTGTTGCAGCTCTGGTGAGAGCTGCCAAATTGATAAAAGGCATAGTCAGAAAATTGACCATTTTGGAGAGCACTTGGCCAATGGAAGTGATATTTTATTGCACGGCATTCAAAAATACTGAGGCATTATAACTATTACACTTGCCCCAAGGCCAAAAGGGCTTCTTTATGCATAATTATATTCTCTACTGGCATCATAGTACAAATCACTTCCATGGCAGGTTCCCTTTCCCCTAATGCAGAATCATCTATTCTGGCAATTCTCGATTAGGACCCACACACATGCGTTTGTGCATTCATTGAAGGTCCACCAATATTGACATGTGGCACATGTACATGCACAGTTTGTAGTATTTATAAACATACGCACTATACATACTATAAACACACATGAGCTTACCTCAGAAAAAACAGAAAGGACGGGCAGCATCTCTTGAACTGATTGAAGTTGATTAAAAATAGGCAATGCTTCTTCCAAGTAAATATTTTGACTGTTGTACTTAATGCTCTGCTTAATTTCCTATAAGAATGTATGGACATGACAATTAAGATTATAAACTGCACTTTAAAAAAAGTATGAAATGCTTTAATATATGGTATTTCAAGCACCAGAAAATGGTTTATTGAAAATTTCTCGTAAGTGTATATTAAGGAGAAAGAATGGAAATTCTCCTGTCGGCCAAAACTGAACACCAGAATTATTTAAAGTTTCAGAGCCTTTATCTTTGCTGAAAGGAAATCTTTCCCTGTCATACCCTATCACCCTGATTACAAATATATAAATCATCTGAAGGGAATAGTTCTTTCCCATACTAGCTTACTAAGGACTATCATGTATGTCACTGTGGATGTGGGTGTGAGTGTCTGCATGTACTCGAGGTCCATAGAAAGAATAATGATACGTTTTATCTATGCACATTAATATGCTCAATGATACAATGTAAAATACAAAGCTCTCACCTCACGGGAACTTCCGTTATTTTGAGAACCTGATAACAGTTGCATAAGGCGTCGCAGTGTTCTCAAGTTCATTACATCTTCCTTGGTCATTGATGGGGATGCAGGGGGAGCAGCAAATGGTATGCTTGTAGTTGCCACAAAATTTAAAGAATCAAGCGTTGCTAGCCCAAATGCATCTAAACCCTGCACAAATTTTCAAAAAAGCAGCTTTTGACACCACATAGCCACAGCCACTTTACTGACGTACATAAGGAACTGGTAATTCTCTCATTCTAAAGAATGGGTCATTACAATGGAGGAATAGGGGGAAAAAGTAACAGTACGACTTAGCAACTTCTCAAAATCTAATAGGTAATTTTTTTTATATATAACTATATACACTTGTCATTTGAGACTCTAGAAAATCCTTTAAATATGACATGAAAAAATAGTACACTTTCATGTTTAAAGCCAGAGGCAGAACACATTTCCTTTGCACATTTTTTAAGAAAATGATTACTTTTATAGGTCCTCAAACAAACTTTAAAAGTGAAATTATTTACATAATTTATGATTCTTGAATAATATGGACACATAAAAATTAATCCTTTAACTTGAGAAATAGACAAATCATTGCAGGTCTGCATTGGGCACAAATAATATACTTCAGAAAACTCCCAGCTAATTTATCTTTTGACTCTAAAGTCAATAAACACAAACATGATTTTCAACATGCACATACAAACACGTGTTTGGATTATTTCATACATGCAAATCATGGTCAGCCAAGAGGCTTTATATTCAAGCTTCCATTATAGAGGAAGTCAGTGTATTTAGATCCCACTGAAATCAAAATAGTTAAATGCAGAGTACTCTGGACCAATTTTTCTGATAAATTAATTTAGTTTTTAGGCAAATCCAATCCTATATGATATTTGACAAATGACCCCTTTAAAAAGTGCCCTGGGTTGCGTGTGCTAAAAATGACTTCCTCCAGGACCATTTATTCTTCTTAAAATCACCTCAACCTTCTTTAGCCTATCAAGCTGTGGGATCATAAACATATAGAGATGACACCTACAGAGCCAAAAACTTACCTTAGCAACTTCTTGAAGAAGTATTTCCCTCAAAAAAGCACCCTGCTACATTTCAAATTAAAGATTAAAAACAACTGAAGTCAATCCAAAATATAACTGAAATCACAAACAAAAAGCAAAAGGGAGAAAAACCTTCTCATTTAAGGTAAAGGAAAGGACTTGCTTGATAGCCAATTTAGAAGTAGCATTTTCGGCTTGTCTTTTAATTAAAGCTCTTTCAGTGCGGGCACGAAGGGACTGCCACATAATTAGGGAAAGGTTGTGAATAAGTTTATTCAATAAAACTGAAATATCAGAGAATCAAAAGGATAGAGAACTTCAGTTAGATAGCTCTGCCAATATTGCTCATTATTAAAAAGAGATGAAAAAATGTGACTCGTGGTCATGAAGAGAAGTCCAAAAGTGCAGTAATTTTCAGAAATGGTAGCATATAAATTAGTTTAATGTTTATTTGCACATTGTGTATCCAGTGTTAAACATTAGTCGCTCCATACAACAGCAGGAGGTGACTCTCAGTTGGGCTAATTTTAGTAGCCACCCCTGATGGCAATCCAGATTGGTCCAGCATAAATATATGCTCCTTTTTCAGACTCTGTTTTATATAAATGATTTCTGTTGAATGTTGAGGAATTAATTTGAAATTTCATTTTTTTCATATTCGGTATGAATGAAATATTCATTTTTACTCTCAGGAAATCAATAGTACATAATTCAATATAATCAAAATCAAGTTCTGTAATTTTTATATGAATTCTGTACTAAAGTCACATTTATAAAACACAAGGGATAAAGGTAAAAAAAAAAAAAAAAACTCTAAAAGCCCCTGAAGCCATTGTCCCGTAAAATCTAAGAAAACTCTCTAGCACAATTTTTATGGGATGCATCGAGTATTATAATCATAATCCAGAACAGTACATATGTCATGGAGAATCTTGCAAAAATGAAGAAATAGAACTTATTTCAATAAGAAATCAGAAGATAATTGACTTAATAATGATAATAATAATAACAATCAAGCTGAAAACAAGGGGCAGGGAAGAAAAAGTCCAAGTCACCTCTGAAAGTAGAGATTCCAGCCGATCAATTCTAAAAACTCCTTCCTGAAAATGAAACGGGTATTTCAATATCCTTTTTTACATAAAAGAGAATACTATTTGCATAACTGAATTTAAGTAAAGGTTGTAGATTTGCCTCATAGAGAAGAGCTCGCAATGAAGATTTCAGCTTAGGAGAACTGTCAGTCAAAACTTTTCTAGCAATCCATGGGTATGTACTACCCAAAACTTTGTAATTTGGGTCAAAACTGACAGCAATCCCTTCCAAAACAGCAAGACTGAGAACCAGGCAAAGAAGTGAAACTTAATCAGACAACATTGGGATTTTTGAAATAAGTGAAGGAATAAACATAGAACTGACAACCATCAACAACTCTAATTAAACTGTAGTTTTCACATAATACAGAAGTATGACTACCTGCGGATGACAAGAGTAAAATATGAAGGAATTCGAAATTTGAACTTGTACCTGCAAATAATGAATAGAAAAATGCTCAAAAAGAAAACTTTAATTTGAACCAGTAAAAAAGTCACAATAACAAGTGTACCAATCAACTCCTTGTCTCCCACTACATAGAGAGCATCTTTTTGTAATTTTATTGACAAGCAGCCAAGAAACTTACTCCAAAGATTATGTGGCAACTTGCGATAACAGTTACATAAGGTTGTTACACATTTTATTGCACAATAAAAATTTCGACAAATGGGATCAAATGACCCCTCAAAATTACAACTCCACTGTAATTTTTGGCGTGTGATAAATAACCAAATCCTTAATATCCTGAGAGCATCATACAAGTTCTTGCACAGCAGTTCCATGTGTATATCCAATCTAAGACATTGATTCTAAATTTTGTAATAATAAATGAAAACAGAAGCCTGTGACGGAGAATTCAAGCCATGTACTTAAACTAAATAATAGGCAATTTTCGAATGATATGGTTCAAGACTGCCCAGAGTGGACACGACGAATCCATAAATCCAATCCCAATTCACTTGGGATTAAGGATTTATTGAGTTGGATTGAGTATACTAAACTAAATAATAGGCAATTTTCGAATCAGCACATACAAATTTCAAATTATAATTGAACTTCATATTTCATGCTATACAGGAGTTCTGTATTTCAAAAGCAAACGAGTGGAACCAGTTTCACCATCTAGGAATGATATGAAGATCATAGAAGTGTGCCACTATGATGATAGTTGTTTTTCTTTTCTCATTCTACAACAAACAATGTAATTGGGTTTGATAAAGCGACCCACTAGCTCTCCACCTTTATTGACACAATTGCTATTTTATTCTAAAATCTTATCCTTCATGGAAGAGCACAAGTACATACATACAAAGATAAGATAGAACTTCATATGAGCATTGTCCTAATATCATGTCACATCAGTTGTGATACTATATCTTGCCATTATAAAAACTAGAATGAGAATACTTTACATGGTAGTTCCTAAGTTTCCCAAAAGGTCTCCAAAACTAATACTGCGGACTCCTTTTTCAACAGCATTGCGGAAGACACCTATAGATAAGCAGGCGACATCAGAGACAACAACAAATGCAATGGCTTGGCACTAAAGCCCCATGTGTACAAAAACAAAATACCTGTTAAAGCTTTTGTAACAGCCTCCTTGTCTGCATCTGGTGGAAGAAGCCTGCAGTGCAGAAAGTGTTTAGCCTCATGGACACCCATATCAATTAGAACTGTCTTCAGCAACTGGCTTACAAGTTAGATACAACATACCCAAGAGTAACAAAGTCCTTAGCTAGTGCATCAAAATCACGATTTACAAGATGGAGACAAGCTTCAATAAATCCATCACGGAATTCTTGTTTAAATTCACCCATCATTCCAAAATCTGGCAGGGAAATGCACTAAAAATCAATTACGTGCCTCATATTCCTTCCATTAATATATGATGGTTATCTTATGCATACCAGACCATCGATGTAGGCAAAAGCACATGGGAACAATAAACTAACCGATGATGCAATTCAAATTTGCTTTCTTCTAATGAGGATGGGAACTGAGATAGGAGAGGGAATACCAAAAATTGAACTTCTAATCTCCTATACTATGCATATTTTTGGAAACTAGGTTGTCAAATGGCTAATGAGTCTCTTTACAGCCTTAGTTGCATTTATAATAAGAAAAAGAAATTGAAATGCAAATGGAAGTTTTTAAATTGGATTATAAAAATAAAATAAATGGAAAAAAAAAATCAAAAGGCTGCCCTCTTATTAATTTATTGTTGATAACTTAGAATCTCAGGTCTATTCTCCAAACTATATCAAATAGATACATAATTAAGTTGCTAGACCATCAAGCAAGAAGTTGAAGCAAAAAAAAAAAACCAAAGCACTATATCAAACAGATAAATAATCAAGTTGCTACCCCCCCTCCTCAAATAAGGCATGTGCATGGAGGTGGCGGTGGAGGGATGGTAGGCGGAGGTGGACACTAAAATAAGCTTCGCAGGGAACATTGTGAGTAATAACGAATTAAACTGGCAAACTCTACCACTAAAAAGTTCAAGGCAGAGTTGGAAAGGTCCATATACTACTGCATAATACCATACCAAAATTCATCCCTATCCAGGATGATACAGGAAGAGTTAACAGCAATAAAACAATAAAGGGAAATTTCAGTAGAGTATTTCAATCAACGGAATACCTAAATAAGCTAGTTTCCCGTCATATGTACGAAGAAGGTTTCCAGGGTGTGGATCAGCATGATAAAACCCATACTCCAGAAGTTGATTAAATGAGCAGTAAACGCCGACCTATTCAGAGCCGGAAAAGAGTAATATCTTAACCACATATAGAGCCAAAAAGTTAAGTAATTTAGATTGCTTATCACAAACCACAGGAATAACTCTTAATTTCAACAAGTACCTCAACTAAGTAAAGATCGTTGACTTCAGACAACTTTTTCCCCTACCAAAAATAAAAAATATACAAGTAAATAAATAAAACACAACAAAAATTTTATGCATACATATAGGAACATACACGAATTCGAACAATCTTCAGAGTAAGTGCTGCAGTATTTCAGTCCAGTTGCCACATAGAGCTTAAACTAGGAAGCTGAGGAAGCTACAAGTTTAGTAGCAGGATTGGTTAAGTCATGGACCCAGACAGGAATTCTTTGGGGAAAAGGTGGTTCTTATTTTTGGTCTCTATCACTATTGTTGTCTAATGAGGCTAGGATAGAAAGAAACAAAAAGACTTGTAAGAAAGAGGAAGGAACTGTACTGTTAAAAATAGGTGGCAGCATTTTGTGGACGTTCACGGTGTACCTCGGTTCCCATTAGTGATTTTGCACTTACTATAAAAATAAGCATGCAGAAGGGAACAAATACCTCAACCCATTCCATTACAAGGACCTTAGGAGTTGTGAACTCCATATACATTTCTGGAACCACAACATCTTGTATACCACCATAGAGCTTCCTGTTCAAGAATTTAGCCAGACATTAACAAAGTATAAATAGAAAATTTCATATACAAGCTTGTGTGCCTTTTTATTTGTGAAATAATAAAAGGAGCACAAAAAAAAATCAGAATGCTCCACAGAAAAACTATACAGCATAGAAGAGCAAAACTACCATTTGAAAACACTATAAGAATTCTTCATCTGACATCCAATGTAAATTCAAACATTAAATATAATATATGAATGTTATCTTAGTCATTGTTGTATAGCAATTTCCTAATAATAAAGCAAAGGATATTGCTAATAGCTATGCAACTCATGCTACAAATTATTGCATCTAACATCTAACCTGAGAACCCAATGATTTTGAAACTTGACAAAACCATAAACCAAAATGTTCGATGATTTGCTGTTAAAGCAATAAAGTTGCAAACAGAGAATGGCTTGCAAAAAAAAAAAAGGGTCAACTTCAAGATTAGTAGGCCCCACCTTCAAATATTAATCATCTAAGAAACATGGATAATGGAACAGAATAGTGACAAGTTTAGAAATCTGGATATATATATTTTTACACCTAATATTCACCAATCAAAACCAATAATTAGGCAAAAGCATTGTGCTACCATGATATGATACATATCAACAACCTTTCCATTTTAATTAGGAAAAAAAATTGTACAGAGTAGAGCAAGGTGGCAGTAAAATAAATAATTATAATGGATAGAAAACTTTCAGTCACAAAAGTTGCATGCATACTTGTTTCCAATCATGCTATTACCTGAACTTGAGTCCATTATTTGCTTCATTCATATAGTCCATCTCCTGCATTCAATGTGATTTACCTGTATTCAATATGAAGCTCTAAGAATATTCCTCAAATTAGGCAAAATGAATGATAATGGGAGTCCATCTAATAGCACAAAATGCATTGTGTTGACCTAGCAAATGAAATGCTGTGAACCTACATACGGAAAACATCTAGGAAAAAAAGACAGTAGAAAATTTTACTAGGGTTCAGAAAGGGAAAGCTACCCCTTTACAATACCAATGGAAAACAGAAATACTAGAGAGGCACACTCAGTAATTTTATTTTGTACGGCATTCACAAATTCAGCATTACATACATACAAAACATAGCACAAGGAAACAATGCCTTCTCTCTAATCAATTCTAACTAGCACACTCGAATACAGTTATTTTGCTTGAAAAATGTTTCCAGAATGATCTATCAAGCAAAACCACATTGTAATTTGGTTCTTGTAATAATTTGCTCAGTAAATAAAAAACAAGTTGGATAAATTAATTGGCTTACAAAACACGAAAAAATTAGATCAATCAAGAAAAAAAAATAAACAAAAATAAAAATTTTGAATTTCTCAAGTAGCCATCAACTAGAGAAAATATTTTGAAGCAATGCTTACAGCTTGTTTGGATGGGGTGTAGGGAAGGACAAGGGAGGATAAGTAATGGAAGTTAGGTGGCTGCTAGCTTATATTATTTACCCTTCCCTCTCCTTCCATTATTTACCCTTCCCTACACCCCAACCAAACAAGCTGTTATTAATGATACTATGTTTCTTGTAAGGATTAACTCACTACATTTAAAACAACATACATCAAGTAAGCAACTAGCTTATACATCCCAACAATCAAATTATTCAGCTACAATCCCAGAAGGAGACAATCTACATTAAATGGTCATTTGCAGTAATAAATAGGAACATAGTGTTACCCTTGATATTATTGTAATCCTCAAGATAAAAAGCAAGCTTGAACTGGGATATTCTTTTACCAATGATGTGTATTGGGCGCACATATATCATTTCATGCAAACTTCAACATGCTTAGATATGTGTATCACTTCAAAAAGAGACAAGCAATAGCATTCCACCAAGACAAGTAACTCAACTCGACAAAAGTGGGTAAAAAAAACTGAATTGAAATCTTGCAAAGACTTGGAAGTAGTAGCAATTAAAACTAATATTATTAGCAGCAACAATATACTTGCTTTTCACAAAACCATCAGTATTTCTTTGGTTAATGAGAAAGCAAAATAAAAGTGCCACAGTAAATAAGGCATATGCAACCGTGTGTCCATCAACACCACATAATTGATGCAACCAAAAAGAAATAAGAGCATAATTGCATGCAATATAAATTAACTTGGAAAAATGGAAAACTTTGTGCACTACAATGAATGCACCATGGGATAGAAGCTACCCGAAAAAGACTTGATGCCCATTCATCAATGATTGCCTGCAAATTGAAACCCATGTTTCTTAATTATTGCCAGCAAGATATAGAATAAATAGCATGTTTTGAGTTCTTGATGGTATGAGTGATTACCTGGAGATCAGAGTTAAATTTGCCTGCTCTCTTCACTACTCCTGCTATAAAACGCAAGATTAGTATGTCTAGGGCAATAGCAGCCTGAACTCCTGGCCTCTGAACCTTAACAGCAACAACCTTTCTGCTTTGTTGAAGCCTCGCTTGATACACCTGTATGTGTGTGTTCATGTGCATGTGCACGTGTGAGCGAGAGACTTTTACATTCTCGAGTGGATCAAAGGATGATATATTCATTTATCAAAATTGAGAAAATGATCCTTACATGATGAATAATGGTACTAAAATAACCACAAACCTGCCCAAGTGATGCTGCAGCAGTAGGCTCTGGTGAAATTTCTGAGAAAAGCTGGTCTATTGGCAATCCAAGTTCCTGTTCTACCGTATTTAAAGCAACGTCAGATGAAAATGGAACTATTTGATCTTGCAATAGTGCAAGTTCATCAACGTATGATGGCGGTATCAAATCCTACAAAAAAAAATTCCACCCGCATTAGCCTGCTAGCATTCGTATGCTCTTTTTTCTTTCATACTGATAGCACATCCTATTGCAAAAATTTGTTCATTATCCAACTGGTGATTGGATAGCAGAGAGATTAACATGAATCATAGTGCATAAATGCATTTTTAGGTCATGGAAACTAAAGTTTTATTTGCCAAGTGAAATTG